>VNJQ01005564.1:0-32915 GCA_008042515.1 Drosophila truncata | reverse complement strand
TGTTTTTGTTGTACGCACAAATCCAGATTCAGATCTGCGCATTTTCAGTACAAATTTCTCAATTTCTGGGTTTCAGATACCAGGCGAACAGAAGGCAGTAGCAAGCGACTGAAAACTGTTATAAACTGTTATACTTTAGCCTGGTTTCGAACCGTATAACAACATAGCCGAGTTTCAAACTTTATGTTATAAATGGTTGAAGTATTCGCTAAGTAGCACACCAATAAGGTTTGAAACTTGGCTAAAGTATAACAGTTTATAACACTTTTCAGTCGCTTGCTACTGCCTTCTGTTCGCCTGGTATCTGAAATTCTGAAATTAAGGAATTCGTACTGAAAATGCGCAGATCTGAATCTGGATTTGTGCCTACAACAACAACAACTAGAGCTAGTTTTGTACGACAAAAACAACAACAATATTTGCAAAAAAAATCAAAAGTTTGATATATGATCTTAAATACAACTCGCCAACCGCGTAATATTAATTCAAATGAAAATAAACATATTATTATTTATTTTCTTTTGTTGTTTTAAACGCGTTGTTGTTTTTGTTGTAAATACAGTGCTTTCCGAAATGAAATTTGTGTAATTTTTGGCCAAATTACGACATTTCAATTTTGCAATTTGCCATTTAAAATCACAGAGCATGGCTAGATCGATTCTTCTGTTGATTTTGATTAAGAATAAAACATATTTTGAAAGGGTCGTAAGAACATGAAACGACATCAAGCGGCCGCCGCCTGAACTACAGTTTGTTGGCGAGGGGAAACAAGTAAAGAGCGGAATGGATTTCTTTGATATTTAATACGGTCACATTGCAAAACAAATACTAAAAAAATTTAATGTGGTTACTCTAATATTTTTGCCAAAAAATGATCATCTCGTGGGATCTGTTCTCAGTCTCCGGGTCAAATGAACTCAGGCTCATCCCATTGTTATTGAAAATTCCAGCTGGTGACCCGAATACAACAGAAACCCTCAAGAGGAGCGAAAAGTCAAGGAGTCACATTCATTATCAACAAAACAAAGGAACGAAGGACATAAGCCTGCCACCGACACCTGGAACACTCTATACTGTCATTTCACTCAAAGGAAAATACAATTTTTTATGTAGCAATACTACAAATTTTACAATATATTTCCTAGTTTTGCCTTAATTTTCATTTCATTATTTCTTTAAATATTATAAATATTTTGATTAAAAAAAAGGTCTATGCTCAGATTAAAAAATATTGGAGTTGTTCTGGATTGCCCTTAATTTTTGTTCCCAATTATTAATTAATTAATTTCAAAAAATAATAAGGTCTATACCCTTTTTGGCCCAATGAAACGTGGCAAAGGCCACAGAGCCGACTAAGGGCCATTAACGCCAGGGATGGCGGGGCATTCAGCGAACGAGGGGTGGTAAAAAAAAAGCAAAGTCAAAGGCACAAGGAATTTCTTGATTAAGTAATAGGAATGTCGGGTCGGTACAGAAATGTCAGTGGCGGTGGACCGTTTTATTTCGTTTTTCACATTTTTACAGTGCTGCCCTTGGTTTTAAGGGGACACATGTATGTGTTAAATAGAATTAAATCATTTTGATCTGCTTTCTTGCTTAATAATGATAGAATTTTAATGGGTTTATCCTTTTTTTTCTTTTTGTAGTTCTGAGGGGAAATTATTTGAACTGCGATTTGTGAATGTTTGCATAAATTATGCATTAAACAAAAAAGCGGGGGAAAAAAAAACAGGGACTCAAACAATGCGCAATTGCTCCCCAGAGACTCATACCGCTGCCATGCCCCCCCCCCCCCCCCCCCCCCCCTTGGTCCGCCCTTTTTGAGGGCATTTAAGCCGATTTAAGTCGCTTAATACACATGCACAGGACGAAGGTCCTTCAGCGAATACAAGGGTATATAAGGATCAGGAAAAGTGCCTCTAATTAAGTGGAAAACTTAAAAACAAATATCTATCATATATCTTTAATTATATTTTATCAAATTAATGATGAAAAAATGTATTAAAGTAAATAATACAACAAAGTGTATTTTCTCCATTTTTAATCCTTATATTAACTTTATATTTACTTTAACTCTTTAAAATATCTCATTAATAATAATTTGTATTATCAAAAATTACCCTCAAAAATACAAATAACAATTTACCAGGTATTTTAGGGTCGACTATTTGCTAAAATCCTTATTACGCTTCCATCTTAATGCCAAAAAATGCGGAAAAGCTTCATAAAAGGGAATGAAATTACCACAGGCTCTGTGTGCGTGTGTGCGGAGGACAACATCAGTGGCAGCAACAATCAAAAAATGGGCAGAGGGGGGACTTAAAAACAAGGAATAAATAAAATAAAATAAAATAAAATAAAATAAAAAAGAGAAAGAGGCAAAAGGGGGAAAATGAAGTGAATCTGTGTATAAATTTAATTTGGCTTTTTTACTTTTTGTTTTTCTTTTTTGTTGCTGAACGAAAATGTCACATAATCAAATTTTTTAAACGCAAGCGATTTAAGAGTTGCGGCAAAGAAGGTGGGCATGACAAGGGAACCAGGACCAGGACCAGGACCAGAATCAGGATCAGGTTGGGTGTGCCGGCGGTGGCGGAGGTGAAGTGCTCTGTTCAGGACTCCTTGCGATGACATATGAAATATTAACAAGAGAGCGCAGCTCCGCAGCATGAAAAGAGTGCGTGTTTTTGTGGCAAGCGAGGGGTGGAGGGGAGAGGAGAGTAGGGAAAGAGGAAAATTCGGGGTGAATAATGGGCCCAGGAATGGGGGGTTAGCGGAGGGGAAGGATCAAGCAAGTCGCGCAATTCGCCATCAAGCGTGAAAACAAATTTACTTTAACGATTCAGGGAATAAGGCATTCGTCAGGAAGCTAACACCGAATAATAATATACCCTTTAAGATATTTAAAAAAGGGTAATATTTAAGTAATTATATTAATTACTTAATATTTTCTATATATTTAATAAATTCTCAACTAAAGTAAAATGTTTTAATAAAGTTCCCTCTTTTGATTGATGTTTAAGTGCTGCTTTTGGATCGTTTTAATAAGTGAATATAATATATTAAATATTATATTAAATTAAATTAATATAAAATTCATATAATATATTTAATAATAATTATAATAAACCTATATTATCTTTTATTTATATATGTTTACCCCCTGGAAAGAGCACATCAGTTTGAAGATAAAGCCGTGTCCCCCTGCCTGTCTGTCTATTTGTCTGTTTGTATATAAATTAGAACACATCAAAAGTTTGTGACATTAAATTTTGCTGACCCCATACCCCACCCCGCCCCAGTCTCCACTCCCAGTCCCCAGGACCTTACCTTATATCACACACGCCATGTCACACACGCCAGCGATTGGGCCGCAGATAAATGTTTTAGCAGAGAATGAGTCTGCGGCGGAATGAGTCTGGGAAAGGGAATGCTGATGCCGATGACAGTAATGATGCTACGCGGGCGCGAGAATACCAGATCCGGGTCCCGGGTCCGGGTCCAAGCTTCAGGCTTTAACCTCAACCGCAACAACTACCTCAAGCGTGGCCCCAAACTTCTTACAGTCTTAACCCGGTAATGTGAATTAATTAATACGAATTTTGGTATTTTTTTAAGCAATTTAACAATTTTTTTGTGGAGATACCATCTCTTAAATGTCTATTTATATTTATAAATACATGGTTTTTATTTTAAATTCCATTAAATCAAGTTTATGTTTGTATTTTCTGCTTGCATACCAAATTTCAGAACAATTGTTCAAGTGTAAGCCCTTTTTTTTTGTGAATTCCGTTCGCTTGTTGGAGTTGCCACTGTGACACGCACACAGGTTGTGCCTTTAACCAGAACAAGGCGGTCACGATGAAGGTTGCCTTGATTAAATGCTTGGTGTGTAGGGGGTGTAAGTGGGTGTGGGGTGTGTGTGTTTGCGAGCGTGAAAATGCAATGACAACATCCCGAAAAAGGCGATTACACAGACACAGACACACACGCATCTGATTTTTCGGGAGGGGGCGATGCCTTCACGTATGCCATTACGTTAGGTTACGTTACGCATACGCCGCGACCACTTGACTTTTTTGCAGTCAAGAATTCCAGAATTCTGGAGACTTCAAAGTCCTCTAGCACTCTGACACTGAAATACAAATGAAAATATTAAATAAAATTAATTTAACAGAAAATTAATGGTAAGTATTTGCTATAAATTTTATAAAAAGCCTACAAAAATTAAATAAAATTATATACATTATATATTTAAGCTTTTAATTAATTCTTTATAATTTCTTTCTTCGTTTTATAAATTATTCTGTATTTCTTCTTCAGTGTCACATGTCCTTGTGCCATTTCCTTTCACTCTCTCCCTACTCCTTCTTTGATGTTCCTCTTATCGTTCATTCGGAGTCTGTCTGGCTTTTTTCTGTCTCTCCCCTCTACTTTTCCTTTTACTTTTTTTATATATACGTTTTCCGAAAGGAAAAGTTGGACGGAGACTGAAGACTGTCAGCTGTTTGAAGGCTTCCACACACGTCGGCTGATATAATGCTAATGGAATGGAAGCTGTGCTATATGCTGTCTCCGATTATAATGGCAGATCCAGCGGCAAAGACCCGCAAATGAGGGCAGCTAAATAAGCACCAAAAAACACTGCAAAAAACGAGATAAATCTAATTTAAATTAGTAGAAAATTAACCAGGAAAATGCTGCCAAGCAAAGATTGCAACATGTTGCTTAGGAAAATGTTGCTAGGCTGTAAGAATGTTGCTAGGCTGTAAGAATGTTGCTAGGCTGTAAGAATGTTGCTAGGCTGTAAGAATGTTGAGCAACATGCCACAAAGGAACTTTAATGAGTAATAATTCCCAAGCCCAAAGTTGGGAAACTTATTTATTATTATTATTTAAATTAATTCAAATTTTAGCTATAAAAAAACCCATTTCGGCGAGGCTTTCAAGCTAAACTTCTTGCATTAAATTATATTTAAAATTATTCTGTGTGTAGGAAGCAATGTAAGGACCTTCGTGTCCTTCGCTTTCATAATGTAGTTTAACCCCCTCTTCTCTGTGTGTGTGTGTGTGTGCGTGGGCGCGAGCCCCCTTTCGCCAATGAATATTAAAATATTTGTTGTTTCGTTCAAAAAAACTTTTAATTGGATTGCAGCGTTTTTAATACTCTCATGACCCCCCCCCCCTACCCCTACCAGCCACCGCCCCTGCTCTCTTTTGCCCCCTTTTACAAGCATTTTTCGTCGCTGGTCACACACAAAATTGTGCACAAAACTGAAAAATCAATTAAAAAATGGTCGTTTGTCAGTTTGACGCGTTGATATAATGAAATATGCAACAAGAGCGATAAAAAGTGAGCCGGTTTAAGTCCTCAAATAAACGGAAAAGCCCCCGGCTTAAACATGAAATGCCAAACGTTAGGCTTTCAAAAGCCACTTTTAGTTAACTCGATCGAATCAAGAGAGTTTTTTAGGAATAAAACATATAATATTAATACAACTAAATTATTAAATATATACTTACTTAAAGAAGAGTTTAGTTAGTCCTGTAAATAGTTTTATATCTCCTAAATTAATAATTCTTCAATTTAAATCAAATAAAAGACTAATTCACATTTTTCGATCAAATCAAGACAGTTTTTGAGAAATAAAACATATAATATTAATACAAATAAATTATTAAATATATACTTACCTAAAAAGAGACTTTGGTGAGTCCTGTGAATAGTTTTATGCTTCCTAAATTAACTTTTTTAGAAATATAAATCAAATTAAACACTAATTCCCAATTTTCTGGTATGGTGGTCAGTTTTTATTAGATAAATTATACATTTTACTTTTTTTTTTTGTTTTTTTCTTCGCTTTCCTTTGGTTTTGGTTTAGTTTTTTTTTTGTTTTTGTTTTTTATAAATATTTGATCTACATATAGTTTACATATTCATTGTGTATATATATTTCATTTATAGCCATAGAACAATTATCACATCTTACATATGTATGTTGGCTACCCTTAAATGTATCCATTACATGTTTACTCATATGTATGTTTGTGTTTGTGTGAGGGGGTGGTGGTGTGTGTGTGTGTGTGTGTGGTGCATTGTTTTTTAAAGAATAAATATAATCATTAAAAAAAGGGTGAATGGGTGCATGCTATGTATAAGCTCCTGGCTGCTGGTAGCCCATCTTCCATGTCCCCATATCCGGTAAAGCAAAAACTTTCCACATTTCCCAAGTCAAAGCATTTTCATTTAGTATATATCTATTTTTTTTTTCCTTTGCCTTCTGATATTCTACCATCTTCTTGGTAATAATTAGACGACGACGGCTGCATCAGAAAGTTTGCTCATTTATATTGTATAAACATTGCCTTTGGCCAGTTCCGGGATCCTTCGGTTCCGGTGACTTTCGCCTCAACAAAAAGAACACAAAAAATATATACACACTGTAAGCTACTTAAAATTTAAGTTTAAATAAATTCTACAACTCAGTTTGTGTTTTTTCTATGATATCTTGAATTAAAATATTTGATATATACGATATAAGGCAGGGGAATAAAACAATAAAATTACAGACAATATTACAGGCACATGTATAATTTTTTGGAATATGCCAGCTGGCGATGACGACGACCTCGGGAAATGGCCTATAAAATAGCTGAAATTGGCGATGCCAACGGCTTTTTCCTCATTTCCATTTAATTTTTGAAGCCGACGCTGAGAAGTATGCTACGTATTTTGCTCGAGCCAAGTTCAGTGCGTGCGCCCGTGTGTGTGTGTCTTAGCCATATGGCTTCTGTGTTTGTGTTTGTGTGTGTGTCCCCTTTGGACGTGTGCTAGTGAGTGTGTAAGCGGCTTTGTGTTAAACGTTTTAGCCTGGCGGCGCTGTCAGTCGGCAAATTTCAAAGGTTGGCCAAGACACCAACAAGGGCAAAGGGCACAAAAGCAAACACACACAGACAAAGGCAAAGGAAAAGGCAAAGGAAAGGGCCAAAAGGAAAAAAAAAGAAAAAGGCACCGACACCGGCATCGGGCTGGCGGAATTGGTAAATGCATTAGTTATTTAAAGAGTGAAAACATTTGTTTTGGCCTGTTGCCCCCTCGCGCTGCTTTCCGTTCTGGCCAACAACAAGGCTGTTTGTTGCCGCCGGAAACGATGACGATGATAATGGTAATGGCCATGCTAATGGCGTTGCAGATGACGTTGCTACAGTTAAGCCTCTATAGTTTGAACAGCGTAAAAACTAAGATATATTTAATAGATTTTCAGACAAAAACTAATCAACTTTAAAGGCATTTAAAGAAAATTCAAATATCGGTAATTATCGGCAATAATTATCGGTATGACAATTATTTTACGATTAACTACTTAAAGTTTTAATAAATAAAATAAATAATAAATAAATAAAATTTTAATAGTAAATAGAAATTTATATATGATTTATTTAAATAAGCTTTTTTCTTAAATCGATATTTATCGATATGATTTTTGTGGGAAATTTGAACCCATAATTAAGCCAAAAAATAATTCATTTAATTAACTAATAAAAATACCATTTAGTCTGATCCATGAAGTCATCTTTAAATGCCAAGGAATATTTGAAATTATTTATGTTTCTTGTTATTAAGAAAATTATGGAAAGTTTAAAAAAAAACAGAAGACACGCTTAAATTTGTGTAAATAAAAAAATGAACATATTTTAAGTCGTTCTGTAATAATGTATAATAAAATTTAGCTTATGAAAATGTAATTAATTCTTTAAAGACAAACCTTGAAGCTTTGCTCATGAAAATGTAATTAATTATTTATAAATAATCTTAAAACCAATATTTACACACTTATTAACATTAAAATATCATTATTTTAAACAAAAACAAAACAAAAAACTAAATTTAATTGAATTTTTCTACATCTTTAAAGCATTTTATGAAATTTGGCCATTGGAAAAGTGAATTTCTCAAAAGAAGAAATTATATTTTGAGGTGTGTAAATATGGGTGACCCCCTACCTGTGTGTATGTGCTGGTGATGTGCAGTTGGGTGTGTTTGTGTTTTTTGTGTGCAATTGGGAGAATCCAGGAGAATTTTCGCTACGATTATGCAACCCCTTTTAGTAGATGCACTCCCCTAGCAGATCGCACTCGCCCTTCTCCAGCGGCTTAAGCCACAGCGGATTGTAGTTGGGGCACAGCTTCCGATGGATGGGAATGCGAATCTGGACGGGCGTCGTTGCCACGCCCTCCCAACCGGCATGTCCTTCGTCCGCCCGCTCGAAGCGAGTCCCATCCGACATATTGCACTGCATGCTGAGTGGCTCCTGGACGTACATTGTGTACAGCTGATCGATCCGCGGCTGACTCCATTGGATGCTCCGATAATTGGCCGATCTGGCGCCATTCAAATGGATGCCATGCTGGTGCTCGGTGCTAGGGGAAATATAAATCAAAAATATTGTAATTAGACTGTAAATAAACAATTAAAAATGTAATTTGAATGATAAATATCATGGATTTTTAATTTATTATTCATATGATTCTTTAAATATATTGAATTTTTGATTTATAGTTCATATAAAACTATAAAATCGATAGGTAAATATTCTGTTATTATTATTTAGTGTACCAAATTTAAGTTTCACCTTAAATAGTACATAAATAATTTAATAAATAAAGAAAATTTCAATGGGGATAGTTATTTACTTTAATTACTATATTTTATCTTATCTTATCGGCAATCTATTGATGTCATATGAAATTTAAGAGGAAATATTAGAAAGATCTCAAGATCAACTCAAAGAAGATAATATATTAACAGATTATTCTTAATTTAGCAACTTTTCCTAATGAATTTCGAGTATAAAGTAAATTCCTTATAGAACTTACACATAAATTCGATAATTTATTAATCGATAAAATCGATTAAATATAACTTTTAATATATTTTCAACTAAAAGTAATAATTTCTGCTTTAAACTAGGTAATGCTTATCAAAAGGAAATGTCTTATATGATATATTTATATATAAACACATATATTTATATATTTATGATATTTCGATAATAAAAATATCGTAAAGAAACGTTTTTTTAATTACATTTTCATTTGGGATCCCTGGGTACTCTTTCGAAAAATCGCTAAGCAACTTTGCCAACTCTTTGACTGAAAATTTGACTAATTGGTTTTTGGAAATAACAATAAAAGAAAACCCTTTGAAAATGTTGATTCGATTTGGCCTGATCGCTGAACCCTAAAAACCGCTGAAATCCCTCTGATTTTGAGCCATGACTGCAGGCAGCCGGCAGCTGGCATCTATATTCTATTTTTTCTGAGCTGTTTTTTTTTGTTTTTTCTCTTGCTTTTGCTCCCTTTATTTCAACAATTATAACGCCCATGCACATTCATGGCGTTCTATCCATCCGTCCCCGAGGGCGTTTTTGCGGCGTTAATGGAAGAAATATTTTTTAATCTACGCAACGGAACCGACGACAGATGGGACGCGGCGGTTGGTTGCGGGTAGAGGAGCTCGGCACGGCTCGCGGTTGGGTCTTGGACCTGGGCTGGGTTTCATTAACGTGGGAAGGGCATCGCATCATCCATCCTTCGGCTGCTGGCGCGCGCGTCTCCTTGTGCATCAAAGGGAAACTTTTCGGCATTCCTTTTCGTTCGCCCAATTCCTTGGCGCATTCATAACGCCGAAATGCTCTTTGTTCCCTCTCTCCCTCTCTCTGCCAACCAAAATGCGGACCCGGCCTCGAAAGGTGTTCGCTAATTGCCAACTTTAAGCAGCTGAGCATCGGGGAATGAACGAAAGGCAAAGTTTGCATTAGATTAGGGCCGCCGCAATGAGAGCTAAGAGCTTCGAGCTGGATCCTTGGATCCCGGAATGCGGCGGCCTTAGAAGAGGAGTAATTTCCTTGCCCCGCCAGCGGCGCCGGGCTTAGGCCAAAGTTCAACTTGTTTGTTGAGGTCACATTTTCCACTCAGTTCGACTTAAGTCATTATACTCGTTATACTTGGGGAATAGACCGTAAGCCACACAAGTAACAAGTTGTGGCCACTAATTGGAAATGGGGTTTTTTTTGGTGGGACAACGAATAAAAGGCAAAATAAATAATTATTGGCAAGGAAACTAAACAAAATTAACTTGAATTTAACTAACAAAATTGTAATAAATAAGAAAATTGTATTCAAAAGTTCAAAATAAAAGGATTTAAATTGGAAACATAAAATTATCTATCAATCTTTGAATTTAAAACATGTAAAAAATACAATTTAAATGGAAATTCGATATATTTAGACTTTACTTCGATAAATTTAAGAAATGTCTTCCATTTAATATTGATTTTAAAGGTAAATGTTTGATAAATCATACTAGCTTCTTATATATGCTAAAATTGTAATCAAAAGTTCAAAATAAAATAATTTAAAATGCAAACATAAACTAATGTATCAATCTTTGAATTTAAAACATGAAAAAATATAATTTAAATGGAAATTCGATACATATAGTTTATACTTTGATTTAATATCGATTTTAAAGGTAAATGTTCGATAAATCATTCAAGCTTCTTATATATGTTTGATATTTTAAATAATAAACTATAAAAAATAGCTTTGTGGGGCCACAACTTAAGGGAACAATAAATAAAAGTATAAAAATTGTTAGGAAATAGTTTCAATAAAATACAAAAATATAAGGAAAATTATGAATTTAAAAAATCGAATTATTATCGAAGCAAAACGATATCAAAAGAAATGCGAAATGTACATATATTTACTCTACTTTTAATTATGCCTTAAAAATGCTATCGATAACACATTAAAAGTAAAGAAATAAGTTCTATAAATATTTGTTGTCTATATAATATCCATAAATCTCTTTTCTTTTCTAGATTTACTTTATTTTTTCCGTATTTAAAGACACTCACCGTTTCATATAGATAAAATAGTTTTCCAGCGTCTCCTCAGAGACGGAACTCTTGCAGACCTCCAGTTTGGTGGCCGGATAATAATGGATATAGTTGACGCACATCTCATCGCTGATGGAGAAGCCACCCAGGGCGGCGGTCTTGTCGCCCTTGGTGTTGTAATAGCAAGTGGTAACCAGGGCGTCGCCCTAATCAAACCGAAAAAAAACCAAAATATAAAAATTTCAATTTAAAAATAATATAAAAAGGAATTAAAATAATAACTTTAAGCTTCCTCACCGGCAGAACACGTGGCTTGTAGTGCAGCGTACGCATCTCCTGGAAGTGATTCGAGTAAAAATCATCGCGGTTTACCTCGCGTAGCTCCTGGTCGCCGCGAAAATGCCGGGTGAGCACCCGAACGCCTCGCAAATGCGTGTGCAGCTGAGAGCCAAAGATAATGATCCCAGTGGCGGGCAGGGCGGCCTTCGTACAATCCGCCACACAGTAACCGCTCAGCGGAAAGGCCGTCTGGCCGGGTGGAATGGCCATCTTGTCGGTGTACTCCAAGCCCAGTTCCATAACGGCAGCATCGTACTGTCGCAACACCTTCGACATTTTAATGCGAAAGCCCGAGTTGTCCACGAGGCCTGCCTTCATCTCCGGGTTATTGAAATGCACCTCCAGGCGAACATAGGGATTAAAGCCCGGCCCACCAATGGGTAATCCTGCTTCTGGTGGATACGTGAAAGTGCTGGCACCCATGGCCCAAAGGGCCATTACCTTAGAGCAGACCTTGGCCTTAGCCGGCAGCTTCTCACAGTCGCCATTGTAAAGGGGAATGTCCTCATGCTCGCCGGCCTCGCAGTGGAACACCTCCATGTGATGGATGATGCCGGGTGTACGGATCAGAGGCTCGAACTGGACAATGTGATGTCGATGGTGGATGACGGTGTCCAAGCGCTGAACGTGGCACCAGTATGTGGTCTCCTTATTAGGAATGGGGGCCTCTTTCAAAGTGATCTCTACCTGATCCAAGTCGCTAAAGAAAAGGGAGGTATAACAGGGCGTATGAGTAATTTTTTAGAGGTAATAAAAAATTAAATATTGATAATAAAATAATAAAATTGCAATATAATCTTTAATAAGATTTAATTTTGTATTAAAATGTGCCTTTTGTGCTTTAAATCATAAAGGAGGTATAACAGGGCGTATGAGTAATTTTTTAGAGGTCATAAAAAATAAAGTACAAGTAAATAATGATAATAAAATAATAAAATTGAATTATAATCTTTTATTAGATTTAATTTTGTATTAAAATGTGCCTTTTGTGCTTTAAATCATTTTGTAAAAGCAATATTTAAACGAATTTTCAACAAAGAGAAACTTGCTTTGCTTTAATTTGATTTTTCAATTAATTATAATTAATTTAATGTAATTTTAATAAAATATGTAATAGATTTAATTGTTTTATTCTGTATTTTTTAATTTTAACAAGTTTTCTTGGGCATAATTTCATTTCAAAAAGAAAAGTAAAAACTTACACATAAATTCGATTATTTATTAATCGATAAAATCGATAAAATATTACTTTTAATATATTTCCAACTAAAAAATATAATTTCTGCTTTAAATTGGGTATGATTATCAACAGGAAATGTTTAATATTATATATTTATATATAAATAAATTATAATTATCGATAACAATCATAAAGAGATTTTTTTTAAATTACATTCTCTTTTGGGATCCCTGGGTAAACTTTCAAAAAATCGCTAAGCAACTTTGCCAGCTCTTTGACTAAAATTTGACTAATTGTAATTAATTAATTATAATTTTAATATAAAATGTAATAGATTTATTCGCTCTAGGCTGTATTTTTTAATTTTAACAAGATTTCTTGAGCATAATTTCTTAGCAAAAAAAAGAAAAGTAAAAAGAAAAGTACTTACGTTTCCGGAATTAGTATTTTATCAGCTCGCAGCAATTGCAGCATTTTGACACCCGCCTCATGCGGTGCCGTCACATTGGGCAAAGCAAACTGATGATCCTCCAGGGCCAGTTCCGTTTCGCCTCGGGCCCACGCCACATACATGGTGCCCTCCTGAAAAAGGATAAGAAAAGAGATATAAAAAATATAGAATTACGAATCAGAAACAACAACTTACATGCAATCGCAAATCCAGGGGATCGCAGGTATCAAACTTTCGCTTAAAGGCCAACGTAAACTCGTCCATTTTGAAGACTTCGCAGTCCTGCTGATAATCCCTACGCACCCACTTGCCATCCGGACTGGTGTATGTGTCGGTTACCGCATTGAAGAAGCCATTCTGATTCTCAAAGAAACAAATATCCGCATCGGCAAGGCCGCCGCGCTTTGAGAAGCCCAAATAGAACCAGCGATGCTGCTCATTGAAGGCATTTTGGAGATGGAAGAGCACCTCCTGCTTGTACCAGTCCACCATCCAGCTAAGCTTGATCTCCTTGTCGTCCAGGTAGATTTCGTGCAGCTTTGTGTCCGAAAGTCCTGTAAGGGAAATACATTTTATATAATATTATGAGTTTTTATAGGGTTTACTTTGTGTTAAAAATATATTTTAATAGCTTAATTTATCTAGTATTTTTAGTATTTAGTATATTTAGTATTTAGTATTATTTAGTATTTTTAGTATTTAGTATAATTTAGTATTTTTAGTATTTAGTATTATTTAGTATTTTTAGTATTTAGTATTATTTAGTATATTTAGTATTTAGTATTATTTAGTATTTTTAGTATTTAGTATTATTTAATATTTTTAGTATTTAGTATTTTTAGTATTTTTCTATTAATTAATTAATTAATTAGAGTGTCAGAGATTGATTGGGGAAAACCTTTCCCCAAAGGTAACCAATTTCTTTTCGTTGTCATCCGACTTGTGGGCGACATTCTTAACTGGGGCAGACTCCTGCTTCTGGACAGGCCGAGTTATTGCCGGCCATTAAGACGGCTCTCGTCTGCTTTGGTTACCAAATCCCAATCCCGGCCACACAGTTCCAGGTTACGGATACGGATCCGTGGAGATGGCGCGATAATCAAGTTGCCTTGTACTAATTACCCAAATAAAAGCAAGCCACGCGGCTTTCATTCATCTCCTCTTCCTTTTCATAACCCTTATACACTGGCCAAAAATAGGTAGGATAAGGCAGTCATTTAATATTAAAAGTCTTTTAGCTGATCTCTTAATTATTTAATTAAGTGTAGGAGATTTTATACTACAAAATGAGTTTTTTTTTAGATTTGCAATGCTTTAATTTAAACAAAAAAACAGAAAAGGTTAATGATTTAATTTGTTTTATAATAAATAATAAAAAAATAAAATAATAATAATAAAATAATAATAAAATAATAATATAATAATAATAATATAATAATAAATAATAAAATAATTATAATAACATAATAAAATTGTTATTTAATTGTTTAATAGATTTAATTTCGTATTAAAATGTGCCTTTTGTGCTTTAAATCATTTCGTAGAAGCAATATTTAAACGTTTTTTGAACAAAGAGAAACTTGGTCTGCTTTAATTTGTTTTATAATTAATTGTAATTAATTAATTTTAATTTTAATAAAATATGTAACAGATTTAATTGCTGTATGCTGTTATTTTCAATTTAAATAAGTTTTGTTGAGCATAGTTTCTTAGCAAAAAAAAAACTAGAAAAGTAAAAATGTATTGATTTAAAATTACCAAATTAATTTTTAATTTAATTTTATTATTAAATTATTCATCTTCCTTTTAAAATATGTCCCAAGCTACGCTTTCACACTACTTTAAGCGTTTTTTTAACAACGAGAAAAGAGAAAAGGGAATTTATTTCATTTGTTTCGTAATTCAAAAGATTAAATTAAATTAAATTAAATTTTCTCTCTCTGTCCGCGTAGCACAGACACTTGGCAACCCGGTCCGCGAGGATATGGTGAAGGGGCAGAGGAGGACGTTGGACAGGCGGGTCAGAGGACCGCGTGGATTTATGTTGGCAGCGAAGTTGCTCCAAACGGCAGCAGCACATCAGGCACATCAATTACAGCAACAATATCAGGCGGGCAACAACAGCAATCGTGGATCCAGTGAAGCGGCAATAACGAGAGCGAAAGAAAACCCAATAAAATGTCAAATCCAATTGGCAAACACACGCCGAGATCGAGGACGTGGCAGTGGACGTGGACATGGACATGGAGGAGTAGGAGAGAGAGAGGGAGAGTGGAAGTGGGAGGAAAAAAGAGGTCCAGGGCCAGGAGGTGGACGTGAACGTGGATGTTGGCTGTGGATGTGGCTTTGCACAGAGCACAGAGTTCGTAAAGTATATCAAACTGTTTGTCAGTGACGAAGACACTGTGGGAAAATAGTTATAAAATTTCAATTCAAGTCAAAGGGTTCAAATAAATTTAAGTAATGAATAAATATTAAATAATTTCGCATTTTTCAAGTTTTTAAAATTGTAAAATGCTGTTTAATTGGTCTTTATAATTATATTTTGATGTTAAATCTTTTAAAAGTGTCTCAAAAAGATTTCTGTATTAAATATGATTTTTTTAACAGAATTACGGAAAGTATTGCATTACTTTTAGATCTTTTTTAAAGCTGTTTAACTTTCTGAATGATTCTTATTATAATTTTGATATTATAAAACAAATTTATATGATTTTTTACAGGTCTCACAGTCTGTAGGAAATTTTTTAAATATTTTATAATAAGTAAAAATCCCTTCTAAAGTTATTTTTAAATTCTAGAAGTCTCTTTTGAAATATTAAAATTTTTTAAAGTAATGTTTTAACAGCTTTTGAAATGAATTTAAATTGTTATAATATTTTTATGGCTTTTTCTCAGTTTTTAAGATGTAAATTTACAGATTTAAAGTTTTCTCAGCTTTTAAAATGTAATTTTACAGATTTTAAGTTTTTTTTGTACTGTTTTCTCTGCATGCTTTTGAAAGATATCTTGCAAAATAATGAAATATATATATTTTTCACCCCATAATTATTTCCAGTGCACCTAGATGAAGATACACAGCAGCCAAGAGCGAAAGCGAGAGCGAGAAAGCGACAATAAAAACACTCGATTACAATCAAAAGTGACGTGGTTTCCCTTTCTTTCTTTTTTTGAGCACACTGGGAGTGGGTTATCGAAGGCAGGGGAAGGGGTTTAAAGGAGGAAGGAGTAGTAGGAGAAAGCAGGGTCTACCTACACCTACTTTTCCCCCCTCGATGCCGGGCAATGGTGCGTTGATGAATTTCGCTTTCCGGACCAGAGCAGTTCAATCAAGTTCAGCGGAAGTAATATGCCCCAAACGAGTTTTGGGTCGAAAAGTCCCTTTCCCTGGGTGTGTGTTTGCCACTAAAATTGATTTGTTACCGTACATATGTCTCACTTCACTTTTACAAGCGGCACGAACGCACACACACAGAGGAGACCGCAGGACCACAGGACCTACAGTAGCTCCTCCTCCTCCTCGTACTCCTCATCCACTTGCCCCCTTGCTTTCTCCGGTGAAAGTTTGGTAATACGGAACAAATCGGTGTGTGCTTCTGCTTGTTCCGCTGCCATTTCCCAATTGTTCCGCTGCAAACCCGCAGGCGGTGATGGTGACGACGGTGGCTACGCGAATCGAAATCGAATTTCGAAAGCAATTCGAAAAAAGGGGTCACAAACTCATAATTGGCTCGGTTGATCGGTAATTATATTTGCGAATGCCAGTTTCCGGTCTTTTGGGGTTTCCGTTTATTTGATTTTCCTGTTATTCGATTTGTTTTGCCTTTAAAATTGGTTTTGTTTTAGGGGAAATTATATATATTACGGGTGTTACGGGTGTAATATACACATGTGGCTAGTAAAATATATCAAAAAATATATAACTGTCAATATTATATCAAAAATAATTTGGTCTTTTACCTATAAATATTTTTGTAATACGAAAAAATATCACATTTAATGTAAAAATTTGTAGAATAGCAAAAAATATCACTAAAATATTATTTTATTTATTCCTTTTTGTTTTCCCCATAGTATAGGTTCCTTAAATTATAAAAAAAATCAATTTATGGCTGTATTATGATATTAATAATATAAATTATTTAATTAATTAATTAATTAATCATATTAATTGAGAAAAAAGGCTTATATATTATATTGTTAAGGAATCCCTAACAATTTTATATCAAAAATATTGTAGACTTTGATATATTAACATTTAAAACATCGCATTTAATATAAAACTTGAAATATTTAATAGAAAAGTATAATTAAATATTATTTAATTCATTTTGTACCTCTTTCTAATAATATTTATAAGATATATTAAACAGAATATTGCAGAATCTATAACATATCATATATCAAAACCTTTAAATATATTATAGTTGTATAAATCCATTTTCCTGTTAAATTTCAATACAATATCTATATTGTATATTATTTTCTAATATTTTCTGTTAAATATCCAGCTAAATCTTTACTAAAACAAGGCTACAAATTTATAAATTAAATTTAGTTCAAAGAACTTAATTGTTTAATTTAATAATTTGCCTTTTAATATATAAATTAATGCCAAAGCCTAATTTATGTGTGATTATTGAACCAGAACCAGTTTTGACAATATAGAACCGATATAGAACGTTTGTAATTACTTTTCTGAGCAACCTGAGCAATTCCCGGAGTCCGTTAGCTTCTTGGAATTCCACATGGGCTGCTCTACAACCTCCTCCTCCTCCTCGCTCCCCCTGGCATTTAACAGCCGTATTATACGGGTAAATATAGCCGTATCCATCTACCTAAGTAATTCAATTTGTATCGCCTGCGAGTTCGAGGGTCAATCCATGGAAGTTCATTGTAGATTCAGTTGGGGGAACTCTGCCCGAGTTGATTTCATTTCGCATTGATTGGGCCCTCAACAACAGAGCTGGCAATTCAACGACTATTTATATTCTTTCTTTAAATATTATAATATAAAATATAATAAATATGAATTCCCAACTTAATTGTTAGTAATAAATAAATCTTTTAAGATAATTCAATACAAAATATTTATATTCTTCAAGCTAAAAGGTTTGCCTTTGTAAACAAAAGTTGTACATTTTTGTTTTAAAAAGAAATCTAATTTGTTGGCCAGCACTCTGGGTCTCACATGCCTGAGTTTTACACTTTTTGGCAATTTGATTCCCGGCAAACAATATAGCAGGTATGAGAGTGTGATAAAATTTAATAAACTTGAAGTTTATTGCATTCGCCCCACTGCCCACTTCCCCCAATCGAGAAGTTTTCCGATTTTTCCTGGCCGCTTGAACTTGAAATGCCATTTGGACGCAGCGCAGCTCCTCTGTGTCATTCGAGGGTGAAGGAGGGGTAGAAGAAGGAGATTTTAGAGAGGACTCCAAAGGGAATCCTTCGCATAGTTTTGCGTTCTCAATGACGGGAATGATGAGGATGTTGGCGCGGAAATGCCAAAGCGCACAGGAATTTTCTTATTATTTACTGAAGATGCGAACGAAGCGGCGGCACTCGAAGGCATGTCCAATTTACCGCCACCCACCCGTCACTCTGAATCCAATGGATTCATATTCCCCCATCATCCCGCCAAGAATCCCATCCCAAAGGGGACATTCTCCTCAAGCTGCACTGGGAAATGGCTTCATCAATTTATTGACAAATTCGAATGTCATTTGTCATGAATTTAATTAGAATTTAGATCGAAATAAAGCTATGGGGAATAAATATGAATAACAATTAATTGAAAGACTATTAAAAGTCATTAATCTTTAATATTTGAATATTTATGCTTTACTTCTTAATACGGAAATAATTCTTTATAATGCTTAATAATTGCTTCATTAATTTATTTGTTTTTCTTATGAAACGGGAGTTCTTATTCTTATAAAATAAAGAAAGAATATTCAATTTATGGTTTCTTTCTTTTCTTCTTTTCTTTTCTTTTTCCTTTCTCTTTTTTATTTGTTCATTTATTTTATATGCATTTTTATTTATTCAAATTTTAACGTGAATTTTTATAGGCTATTTCTTCGTTTATTTGCCATTTCAACTATAAAACTATTTAAATTGTGTTTTTTTGGTTATTTTTTTATGTTGAAATTAGGAAATAATATTTTTTAATTGTTGAATTTTTATATTTAAATTTATTGATGATAATTCCCATTGATGTAATTTGTTTTTTCTATTTATTTTCACTGAAGAATTTATTTTTGGTAAGTTTTTTAGGTATAAAATTAATTATTTATTATAAATAAATTATAAATGAATTGTTTTTGTTGAATTTATGGTTATTTCATAGCTTTTAATGTACTTACATTTTTATTTTAAGCCTTACTTTCTTTATTGATAAATTTTTTACTGTTTTATTGAATAATAAACTAATCTATTATTATTTTTTTATTAATTCTCAATTTAGATGCATTTTTATGTGAGAATTTTTAAATAAAACTACGCTTTTCCTTTATGTAAATTTAATTTTGTGTAAAAACAGTATTTGAAGTAATATTTTGCCTCAAAGGAAAATGTTTTATTAATCTCAATATATTTGTATTGTATTCATAGAAAATTATTTTTTCCTCTTTGATAAATTTTCATAGAAATACGATACCTTTTAGATATTTTTCTACCTATTTTTGAAAGTGTAACCCCTTTGCATTCGGACGTTGGGCGTCTGCCACAGGGCGTTCTTTGGGGAGATGATGTCATTATAATAATGTTATATGCACAAATCGTCAATTGGTTTGGCCCGGGGACGATTTAGCTTGGCTCTGGATTTTCCCAGATCTCGCTCCCGACTCGTTACCCCATTTTCCGCTCCCCCCTGACATTTTCCTGCTCCTCCCCGCCTTTTGGCATTCCGATTCACATTCGTTCATTCAAATTGGCGCTCAAGTGACGCAAAAGCATCTTGGGAATGAAATGTTCGTGCTTTCTCCTTTGCCCATTCTACAGCTTTCTCCAACATTCTCCGTCTGTCCGTCTGTCTGTCTGTCTTCCGCTTTCTCCCCCTGTCCAAGCCCTGTCTTCCGCTTCCTCCTGTGGCCCACTTAACACTTTATTGAATTCCTTTCCTCTTGTGCAATGCCAGTTGTTGCTGCCTCTGTTACTCTTATCATTATCCGCGCTCTCATCTGTCCACTTCGATTGCCATGTCCAGGACATTGGCTCATAATATAAATTGACTGCGTCCTTGTTCCCTTCCCTTTCCCCCCTTCCACCCCCTTCCTGTTCTTGCCTGCTGTCAGTTGTGAGTTATGAAATGGCTGGAAAAGCCACAGAACTTTTAAGGGGGCGTGGCATTCGAACATTTCACATTTTCTGGTACTGTCATTTTCCTCAAAATTTTATCCTTTACCCTCGTTGGTAAAGTAGTTATTCAAAAAGGGGGGTTTTTTTCACGAATTTTAACAAGATTTCTATCATTTATCATAATAAAATAAAGAAAGTAGAGAAAGGGTTTCTGAAAAGCAAAGAAAAGTGCAGAAGAAATTTTTTTTAGAAAGTTGTAAAATATTTCTAACAATTAACTATAAATATTTTGTTATTTTTAAGCATATAAATTAATTTTAGCTTGGATTTCTATATATTTATGGGTTTTTATAATCAGTATTAACTTTGCAGTATTTATTTCTTTTTTCTAAACTCTATTTTTCAGACTTCAAATAAAATATTAAAAAACCTATACTAAAAACACTAACTAAAGGATAATTTTATACAAAAATTTACTTATTTATCTTTAAAAAATTTATATAATAATTACTGTAATAATAATAATAATTTTTTTTAAGTAAAATATAATTCTTTAATATTTTCCCTAAAATATTTAGGGTAACTTTGTGTCGACTTTTGAATTTCACACAAAAGAAAACATTGTCGCACCCTCTCTCTTTGATTGAGACAAATATTTGAACAAATTTCGCTTTCGCTTTCGCTTAGAGAGACACCCGGAAAAATCACCCCTGCCTTCCACTGAAATTCCCTCTATGCCCGTCGCGAAAAACCTCAGAAATGCGGTCGTCCCACTATATAAATTATTGAGGATTTATTGGGTGCACACACAGTGTAGGCTCACATACTAGAGAGTACTCGTGTTCATGTGTATATATATATTTATATATTGGCATTTTGATAGACTTCCTATTGGGCAAACGCCTGCACTCCCCCTTAAATTTGATGTCCAGTGATGGCAAGTAACTTGGCTAACTTAGGAGTTTAGAAAGGTGTGCCTTATAGACGGGTTTTACTTGATTTATAATAATAATATGTTTCAAATGTTAAGTATATTAATTTTTAAGTTTTATAGTTTAAAAAAAAATAGAAAAAAATATAGCTTCAAGCTTTAAAGATTGATTTTAAAGCGTATTTATTTAAATTTAATTTAAAAATGTACTTATTTTGAACTTAAGGCCTTGATATTGTGCCTTACTAAAAGGTTTTTTTGCAAATGCAAGCTTTGGTCACACTGATTGAATGAAAGTAAGATAATAGCACCTTTGTAAATGAGATCTATAAATATTTATAATTAATTAGTTATCCTAGTTTTAAAAATATTTTTTTTATTAAATTTCTGATTATATTTATTATATTTTTTATATTTAGTTTTATTTGCATTTATCCTCCTTACTATCCTTACTACCTCCACCTTTTTTGCCATCACTAAAAGTACATATTTTTGGGCGAAAACAAACGAGAGCACGTTTAGTTTATCATAAAGCTTATTTATGGCAGCCACTTTGCGCCACCTTTCGATGGTGATAATGATTCCCATAGTGGCGCTGCTGATGGTGATGATGATGACGAACGATCTTGGGCAAGGTAGAGACACCTACATATACCTAGCCCCCTTGGGGACATGGACTGCCCCTAACAACTGTCGTGACACATTGAGTAATGACACTCTCAAGTCGATAATCCATTAGGATGTCCAGGCCCTGAGCTCTATGAATCGTTAATGCCCCCAAAGCAAGGAGGGGTTCGGGGGTTGGGAATTACATTTAATAGGGGGAAGTTGTGGGGTTAAGTGGAAAAGAATTAACTATAGGGTTTTCCCTCCAGTTGCCGCCTGTGCCTCTGCTCATAACTCGCAAACAAGTTAAATGGCCAAAGTGTCAAACTTTTCAAAAAGCTTTCTTTAGTTTAGCTCCAGACAATGGGTTTTTATTAAGGGATTTAAGCTATAAATATTTATTTTGAATAGAAAATGTTTTAATAAGTGAATGAATGAAAATAATAAATTTAATTTCATGCCAAAAACTTTATTTAACAGTTTAGGTAAAAAGTTGTATGTAAAAGCTACAACAAAGGAGTTTTTTTTATGATTTAATATTTTAATTAACAGATAATTATGTTTATTTTTCAGTTTTAAGCTTGAATAATTAATTAGAATATTTAATTTATGAATAATTCATTAGGAACAACTTTAATACAAAAAAGTGTTGCCTACATTTCAGCGCCTGTGTTTTCTTTACTTTTGAAGGTTTAATCCCTCAAATAACTCAACTAAACTGTATTTCTATCAAAGTCTAGATTAGTTTGTCAATATTTTTGTTTATTTATATATATTTTTTGTGGTATCCCCACAAATCCCTTAAACATTTCAGCATCGATCATAAACCCTGCTCTTCTGCTCTCTGGCTTTTTTCAGCCTTAATTTCTGTGCGACATTTGGCCAGTGGAAAAGGAAGTCGGTGGGGGGACGACTGTGTGAGAATCAGGATTTAGAATGAAGCTGCATATGTTCCGAAGGGAGAAACGCACGTGAAATGTAAACTGCCGCAGGCTGTTGCATAAATAACAAAGCCGCCAAATTGCCACGGCCACGTTTTTGGCCAAATGGCGCTTTTTTGACCACCATCAGAGCTGACCACAAAAAAAATTCCAGAAAAAAAACCAAAAATAGAGGAAAAAAAAGAAGCAACAAAAACAAAACTGCGGCGACGACTGCGGCCTCTGATAAATAAATTAAAAGGCACACGCAAAACAGCGGGTGGGGATAGGCCCCCAGAGTTCCCCAACTTGCAACTTGAACCTAATAAAGCTGGCCACGCACCAGGGTCGGCGTCGTGAGAGAGGGGCACAGACGACGGCACATGTGTGGCCAGCACCAAAAAAAAAATATAACAAAAAAAGAAAAAACCGCCAACGCGTGGCCACAGAGCGGCCCAAAAGCGGCAAAAACTGGACCAGGACCAGGAGGACCATGGCCAAAAGCGAAGCTGCAAAGCCACAGCCCTAAACAAAATTGATAAAAACCCTAGAAAGGCAGATAAACGAACCATGAAATACCCTTGAAAAATTAATATATATAAAATTAAGATATTAAGTAAAATAGAATTTAAATAAATTATAAAAAAAGCAGAGAGAAGAAGAAACAAATAACCATCAAGTTAGCTGTACAAATTATTTAAGATTTATCTGATTATAAAAACCGACAAATAAAAGACCCTAAATTTATATTTAAATTTAATTTTTCTGCTTAAATTTTAATTGATAATAAAATAATAGTAAAAATCATCTCTCCTTTACTTTTCCACCTTTTTATTCACACCAAAAGACCCCACTTATAATGTCCATTTCGAGAGGATAACAAGGCAATGTCTAAACGAGTGCCGGCAGTTGAAAAAAAACACTGGATGATGGTCAGTGTCTAGAGCAGAGTGAAAACGAGTCCTGGCCATGTTTTCATTTGGTTATTTGACGCCACTGGCCAAAGCCGAAGCCGACAAAAAAAAAGAAGAAATAGTGGTTTCTAAGCCAAAGTGATCAGCAATGCGAATGACACATAGATAAGGCACTAGGTGGAAAAGTGCAATACGGAGTTTACTTTTCGATAAACAAGGTTTTGTATTATCGAAAACTTCGAATGGCTTTACTAAAATTTAGGGTAAAATACGAAATTATTGCTTCCTTAAAGTAATAAATAGTAAAGGTAATTATTTAATCCATTGAAAATCATCATTAAATATTTTTATCGATTATACGTTGAAAGAGATATTAAATTTGGTATTAATTCTCTAAGATTGATTCTAACTTGGAAAATAATTGCCTTAAAAATATCTAAACCTCAAAATTGCCTTAAAAATATCTAAACCTCCAAATTTGACTTAATTAATTTAGATAAATAAACATAAAATCGATAAAAGAGAGATGTAAAAATAAGTTATCGATCAAATCCTAATTAGCTGTAAAAAATTATCGATAAAATCGATAAAATAGTTAAAATTAGGGAAGCAAAGCAGATACACTTTTTGAGGATAAGCTTTAAATATTTTTCTTTTTTCCAGCACTTTCTAGTTTTAAAGGATTCTAAGTATTCTCAAATTTTTATCGATTAACTCTTGAATATTTGATATTTATTTTAAATACAGAATTTGAAGGCATTGCTTTCCTTTTTTTTTCTTATAAACCAACATAATAATCTGTAATCTGTGCAGCCAGTCGGGCTTTCGCTTTTATGATGTCTATCTTGAGTAGCTCTTGATGTAGCCAACATACACTTGTCCCGGAAAACTCTTGGATCGGAAGAAAGTGGCGACAAAAAGGGGGGAAAATAGAAGGGGGAAAAGGGGAAAATGTGAGAGGCGGAAAAGAAACAGGAAAATGGCAGAAGTTGGGGGGGGGGGGGGGGGGGGAGAGAAAACCTTATCAGTGAGTGTGTGCGTGTTGGGTAAATTAGGTTTCATCTTTGGGCAATTTTCCTTTTGCTATTTTGCTGCCTTTTTTGCACTCTGTTTGCAAACTAATTTACCGTTAGTTATTACTTGGCACGTGTGTGTGCGAGACAGTGTGTGTGTGTGTGTGTGTGTGTCTATCTCAGCATGCATATGCCGGCCATTTGTCTGCCACGCCTTGACCATAAATAACACGTTCTTTAGGGTCCTGGCTACACCAACACCGAGCACGGAACACCGGACACAGCATCACCAGCAACTCAGATACAAAGATACCCAGATACAAGCTCACACACACACAGAGACATTCGCACGCATACTGGTACAAAGTTGTCACTTATAAATGTGCAGCTATTTCCATTAAGTTGTTGTCATCACTAACATTCCTGCGAGCCTCATTTGACCATCGCCCAAGGCACTTGGCCGAAAAACAAAATTTTCCTGCCTTCCTTGATATCTTTACTCTTTTTTTTTTGGCATCCTTGGACTTTGAGAGTCAGTTGGTAACATAATAATCAAGTAATGCTTTTTAATAAATTTAAAAAAATATTTTATATTTTAAGAAGCTTTTTTTAAGGGCTTAGGAAAATATATAACTTTTTAAGAAGATTTTTTAAGGGCTTAAGAAAATATATAACTTTTTAAGTAGCTTTTTTAAGGGCTTAGGAAAATATATAACTTCAAATTAAATTATTTTTTAAGCACAAAGACTCGAACTTTGATATATGAATATTTGGTTTATCAAAATTGTATTTCTTTTAGGTAAAAAATAAAGAAAAAAGCAGACAAAGATATTTAAAAATATAAAGAATATTAATTTGAGCTTGGAAACTTATAAATTATATTAAAACAATCAAATTGAAATTGTATTTGTATTCGAAATACTACAATTTTATTTTCTATTCCCTTAAAAATCGTACAAATAAGGTTTTTCTGAAACTTGTATTAATTACTATATTTTTATTATATTTCTTACCCATTTAGATAATAATTACTATATTTTAATTATAAAGCTAACCGTTTAGGCTGTTTATTTCTTGTAAATTTATTTATCTATTTAATTAACTTATTCTAAAGATTAAAAAAAACTAAAGTCAAAATTTAATTAAAAACTTCTATATTTTACTTACAAATAAATAAACTAAAAATTAGAATTTCGATCTAAGAAAAAATCTAAAAGTTCTGCTGTAAAAAAGGGTACTTGCTACGCTCACAAGTCTAAGCCATTGAGGACTCCTTTTCATTTTGTTTTCGGGTTTGTTTAGGCCTGGCCAAAAAAGAGAAAGGTCAGGGGAACAAGTCACTAGGTAATCTACGGCTAAACGGAGCAATGGGAATGGGACAGGGACAGGGAGATGGACATGTCAAAGGAAGTGGGAAGTGGACTTGGACTTGGACTTGGCTGGGTTGCGGTGGGAGGAGCGGGAGGAGGAGGAGCGACTTTGTGGGCAACCAACTTAATCACAAGAAAACGACGTCACAATCTAGCTCGCTCCTCTGACCCTCCTCCTCCCCGCTTCCTGGCTTCCAGCTTCATTCGAATCTGCAGTGTCAGCCATTCATTTGGTTAATGACATTGTGGCGGTTGCTGCGCCAAAAGCCACAACGAAAGGGGGTTCTAAGGGGAGAGTCGGCTAAGAAGGAGGCGGCAAGCAAGTATCTTCAAGATACTTTTCAACTGACACATAAACTTTTCGTTCGGCCCATCGCCATATGTACACACAGAGAAAAATAAAGGAAATAGGAATGAGATTTTAATGCCTTAATTAATTTTTATGAATAATCAAAAGGTTTTCAATTGATTTAAAATTTAATTAAGAGAAAGAATATGAATTTTTTGGGTTTTCTGATAAGTTTAAAGTATATATTATACAAAAAATAATATATTATTTAAACTTACCAGAAAATTATATAAAATATAATATATTCATGTATTATAATATATTTAAATTTGCAATATTTTGTTTAATATATTTAAATATTATAATCGGAACAAAAAATAAATAAATACATATGAATATTTGAATATTTTTCACTTAAGGTATAAATCAATATTTTTAAATATTTTATCTTTCAATATATAAAAGTTTAAAATATTTTTGATAGAAATAATATTAAAATACAATTGTTTTATTAAATTTTCAGATATTTTTCGATTTTTTAGACATTTTCGATACTTCAAATTTCGATATATTAAAATTTTGATATATTAAAACTTCGATATATTAAAATTTCGATATATTAAATTTTCGATATATTTAAATTTCGACATATTAAAATTTCGATTTATTAAAATTTCGATATATTAAAATTTCGATATATTAAAATTTCGATATATCAAAATTTCGATATATTAAAATTTCGATACATTAAAATTTCGATATATTAAAATTTCGATATATTAAAATTTCGATATATTAAAATAAATGATACTTATTATAAAATACTAAGCGCAATATTCTCTGAATTTAATTTATATGCTTAGAAAAGTTATTTTTTATGAAAGTTAATCAATAAAATCTTTATTAAATTCTTCAGGAATGTATTTATATATATTTTCTCTGTGTGTATATATTTGTAGGTGTATTTCTGTAGTCGTTGTCGTTGTCGTCGCCGTTGTTCATGTTGCCGGTTGTTGTCTGTGCATATGAAAGTTGTCCCCCGTCGGTGCCCCGTGTCTGCCCCGTGGCCTCCCATTTAACCGCTGAGTGTCTGAGTCCTGGTTGAATTATTTTAGCAGCAACTGTTGTCTGTGAATGTTCGTGTGTTGTTGTCTTTGTGCTAATGCAGCAGCCATTCCCCAACATCCCCTCTACATCCCAGCCCCATTCACAGCCCCCTTGGGATGTGGCAACGGCAGCAAGAAATGGAAATGAAATATAAATTAAAAAAATAAAATAAAAAACGAGGGAGAAAAAAAAATTAAAATTAAAATAGACAAACAAACGAGAATGTATGGAATGTAACCGAATTGAATTAAATGTACAAATGTCTGGGGAGGGGCCGAGGCACCACAAGCATTTGCATAACAGTCCTAGAAGTGACTTTCAGAATAACACAGAGATATATATTATATATGTATATATATAAAATATATGTTTATGTTTATGTATATTTTGTGACAATAAATGGTTCTTCTTAGGATTTAGCTAGCAAGTCCTTGAACTTGGCTGAAGATTCTGATTAAATGAAGAGGTTTTTATTTGGCAAATTAAATAAATAAATAAATTAAGAAGGTTTATCAATTAAATAATATATATAATGATAGTAAAATTATTGTTTTACATTCTTTATATATTTTTAGACTTTAATATATACTTTTTATACATTTTTAAATGATTGTTTTAGCTCAGTTTAATTTATTTTAAAAATTTTGGCTTTTTAATTTATGGAAAAGCCTTTATTTGGTAATAATTTATTAAAAATAATATATATTTTTTATTTAGATAATTAAATCAATAAAACAATGCCTATAATTACTTAAATTTAATTTATGACCTTTAAAAATCCAAATTTAATAAGGTTTACCAATTAAATAAGACATATAATGATAGTTAAATGATTCCTTTAAATTTTAAAAATATCTGCAGACTTTAATATATTTTTTATACATTTTTTATTAATAGATGTAACTCAGTTTTATTTATTTTAAAAATTGGCTTGGTTTTGGCAATTTAAATTGGAAAACAGCTTTATTTTGTAGTAATTTATTTGAAATAATATATATTTTATAACTTAGATATTTAAATCAATAAAACAATGTCTATAAATTACTTAAATATTATATTATTATATTCAAAACCTTTAAAAATCCAGCTAAAAATCTGACAAACTCTCTTAAAACCTTTAAAGTTTAAGCTTTTATTTATAGCCTTCAAAAGTCTCCTTTAATTCCTATTCCTGATTTTATAGAAATTAAAATAAAACCGTAATTAATGCGCTTTGGCTGCAAGTGAAATGTGGGCCAAAGGGGGACACATATATCCAAGATATATATACATATATATGTATCAAGAGAGAGAGAGAGGGAGAGAGACTGGGGGCTTGACCAATATAAGAGTGGTTCTTGTAGGTTTTTCAGCGATGCTTTGCTGACTTAATAATGGGACTCCCCCTAAAACACACACACACACCCATCCCCACACACATGTCATCGACAAAGACAGTGACACATACGCCCTTTTCCCACCCCGATTTCCCGCTGAACTCTCACTAATGAGTTTCAAATGGAAAGTACTCAGAGTCCCCCTTCTTCTGCACCCGAAAAATACGCCCATTAACGGGTCCCCCGTCCTCGATACGATTCGTGGCTTTTCTTTTTTTCATTTTCATTTTCATTTTCCTATTTTTTGGACGCTTTCGGGCACTTGCCACTTGATGCACTGCAGCAGCAGCAGCAGCAGCCGCAGCACTCGAACGGGTATGCAGGATGCAGGATACAGGATGGATCGGTTGATGATTCCCGATTTCCAAATGGTTTTCCTTTTAATGCGCGCCACATAGTTGACCCAAATGCGAAGGAGGAGGACTAGGACCAGGATGACGAGGACTAGAAGGAGGAGCCCTGCCCCTTCTTAGCTGCTGCTGCTGCTGCTGCCGCTGCTGCTGCTGCTGCTGCTGCTGCTGCTCCTGTCTCACTTCACCATCATGATTCATGACACAGAGAACGAAACTAATTTTCAATTTTTGCATAGAACATTTTTAGAAACCGAAATATAAATCCGCGAAAATGCTGCAGTAGCTAAACACTGACAGAAATAATTTATTATTAATTCTTGCGGGGATATTACAATTTTTAATTAGTTTAAAACCCAATAAACTCGATATTTTCGACCTTATAAAGTAAATATATTTTTTAATAGCTTCAACAGCGGATGTCCTTCAACAAAATTATATTACATTTATTTAAATTTTATTAATTAAGTTATTAACATTTTTAAAAGCCGAAAAATGAATCCAGAAAATGCTGCAGTAGCTGTACACTGACAGACATAATTTATAATTAATTTTTGCAGGGATATAATTATATTTTTGATTTTAGTTAGTTTACAACCCAAAAAACTCGATATTTTCAACCTTATAAAGTGAATATAATTTTTAATAGATTCAACAGTGGATATCCTTCAACAAAATTATTTTAAATTTATTTTTATTTTATTAATTAAGTTATTAACCTTTTTAAAAGCCGAAAAATAAATCCGGAAAATGCTGAAATAATTTTTAAATAATTCTTGCAGGGATATACAAATTTTAATTAGTTTACAACCCAATAAACTCGATATTTTCGATCTTATAAAAGTAAATATATTTTTTAACAGCATCAACAGCGAATGTCCTTCAACAAAATTATCCTAAAATGTAATTTAATTTTATTTCTTAATTTATTTATTTAATTTCCATTGATTTACTTGTTCTGGAACTTTTTCCTGTGATTGTAAGACCTTAAACTTCACCCTAAATATATTTAAATAATACCAAAAATCCAAGTAAATATTTACTAATTTAAATACATTAAAATTATACCAAAAATCCAAGTAAATATTATTTAAATTAACAAATCCCCCTAAAATATCTCTCTCCGTGTACTATTCTTTGCCTTTAATGAGTTGCAAAATGTTCCACATGGAAACATTTGAGAATGGAATGAAGCCCGCCAGCATTTTGTAATTGGCTAAGAGGGCGCAGGGGACGGGGGTGTAGGATTCAAAAATGAAATTATATACCGCAAGGACAAGCCCTAAAAAGGGAGCTGGGGTGGGGGAAAACCTGGTAGCCAAGCAGCTTGGGCAAACTCAATTTAATCAGGCAACGAAAATCAATTTAAAATAGATTTACTTCGCCACGCTAATTGAGGCGCCGCCGCCAACGACGTCCGACGTTCGTTGGGGAGTTAACAAATATTTGCCGAAAACTAAACGCGGCTATATATGGGAAGCAGTTAGTTAATTAAACGCTTTTCCACGCTCTTTTCACAACGCCTGCCCCTGCCCTGCCCCTGCCCCTGCCATGGCTTTCCACCATTTTCCCTTCGCGTTAACAAGCGGCAGGAGGAACAACAACAATAAAAGTTGTTTAGACATAAGTAAATTACTTGGAAGCGCCATTTTGACACTTGGCTGGCGGCGGCAATTCCACAATTCTCCATCCGCCAACCCCCTTCTTGTTGGGTCCAAGGAAAATCCAGCGGAAAATCCATATGCCTTCCAGCACAGCCCCCCCGCCCTCCTGTTGATGGATTTAAGTTCCAAGCGTAAACTGTAAACAAGGGTTTGGGCTTATCAACTACAAGATACTGTTTTTTATCGATATAAAAATTTTAAAATAATAGGGAAACTATTTTTGGGCTTTATTTTAATTAATTAAGAAAATACGGAAAATGTTTTTTGGCTTTTACGATAATATAATATTTTACTAATAATATTATGGAGAATGTTTTTCTGTCATTTAGGAAATAAATAAATAAAAACTGGCATTAATTTGCAAGAATTCCTTTTAGGATTTTTATTAAAACATAAAAAACACATAAAAAACGAGTTTTAAAGAAAGAATAGTTTTTTTTTTAATTTTTATAGGGTCTTAAATGTTTTATTAAGTGTCAAAATATTGTTGCTTTATTTTAATTAATTAAAAAAATATGAAAAGTGTTTTTTGGCTTAAAAGAATTAATTTATAACATTATGGAAAATGTTTTTCTGTTATTTGGAAAATAATAAAATAAAAACTGGAAATAAATTGCAAGAATCCATTTCAGGATTTATATAAAAAATTTAAAAATAAGTCTTAACGAAATTTTAAAGACGCGTATACCTTTTTTTTAAATTTTATATGATTTTAAATGTTTTATTAAGTGAAAAAATATTTAATATGATTTTAAAGTTTTATTAAGTGTCAAAATATTTAATATGATTTCAAATGCTTTTAAATGTTTAATAAAGTATCAAAATATTTAATAAATTAATTTTAAATACACTAAAACCAGTAAACTATATTTTAAAAGGTTTTATTTGGTCTCTGAATGTAAAAAATACAGTTATTTTATTTGATATTTGTAAAACTAACAACTTTTAACACCAAAACATAATTTCAAAAAAATCTCAACTGTTAAATGACTGAAATTGTAAATACCCCAAGACTTTTAGTCAAATACCTTGTGGGCCAGGATGCCAGGATGACGACGAAGATGAACAAGTCGAAGGCGGCGGCGGCTAAGGAAAAAGATGAAGAAAGGAGCCAAGGAAAACGCAGGAGCAGCAGGAGCAGCAGCAGCAAGCAGCCAAGTGCCCACAAATACATTCAAATTTAATTGAAATACAAATTGGCAGCTTTTGTTGCCAATCGTCCGGCATAAAGCCCAAGCAGAAGTGGAAATACAAGTGGAAGTGGAAGTGGAAGTGGAAGCCGAGGCGAAATAACAAAGCAAATAAACAAACAAACAAAATAAAGGACGATGGCAAAAGGACAGCGAAATTTCTCGCAAGTGGAAAGCAATTTGAATTGAATCTAAATATTTATGCAGCAAAAGGAAAACCAAAAACAGAAGCAGAAGCAGAAGCAACTAACGAAGAAGCAAGAGAGCAGTAAATAAATACGAGTGGAAATAAAACCAAGCATTAAACCAAAACCCCAGTAAATATCATTCAATCAGAATCATAACGGCACACAAAAATCCATAACTATAGCCAATTAATTATAATGAAATTCCCAGAGTTTTCAATCGATTCTCACACACACACATACACATTGTTGGATTAATTAAGTAAAGAATTTTTCAATGAAACAAAGAAATATAAATAAAACCAATAAATAAACTAACCAGTTGAAAAATGCATACAATAACGCATGTGTGTATATATTATTTATATTAAGTGAAAGCAATGGGAGAAATTATTAAATAATACAAAAGAGTAAAGGGAAATTTTTTGCATTTTGATTAAGTAACAAAAGAATTTGAGAAACCAAATTAAATATAAATTATATAAGAAATATAAGAAAATAATAAAAGAAATTATTAAAATTAATAATTAACAATGTTAAACTGTAATTTTTATCAAGTAACAAAAGAATTTGAGAAACGAATGGAAAATAATACAAATAACTTGAATTTTAAATGTATTAACTATAAATTTTATAAGAAATATAAGAAAATCATGAAAGAAATTATTAAAATTAATAATTAACAATGTTTAACTGTCTTTTTAAAATTCCTTTCTTTTCTAACTTGGATTTTAAATGTATTACCTATACATTTTATAAGAAATACAAGAAAATAATAAAAGAAATTACTGAATTTAATAATTAACAATGTTTAACTGTCTTTT
>VNJQ01005563.1:0-89519 GCA_008042515.1 Drosophila truncata | reverse complement strand
TATGAATTTTTTTATTTTTTTCTGATTGTTCCTATGAGAGCTATAGGATATAGTCGTCCGATTTTCATGAAATTAAAAACGAAATTCTAAATTAATAATTAATGGCCAAATATCAAATTTGGTGGAGTTTTGTTGAAAACTGACAAAGTTATAATTTTTTTTCGAAAGTTTTACCGATCGTTCCTATGGCAGCTATATGATATAGTTGTCCGATCCGGCCCGTTCCGACATATTTACGAGTGAGAGTATATAGAAGACTAACTGCAAAGTTTCATTCAGATAGCTTTAAAACTGAGGGACTAGTTTGCGTAGAAACGGACAGACAGACGGACAGACGGACAGACGGACAGACTGACAGACGGACATGGCTAGATCGACTCGGCTGTTGATGCTGATCAAGAATATATATACTTTATAGGGTCGGAGATGTCTCCTTCACTGCGTTGCAAACTTCTGACTGAAACTATAATACCCTGCAAGGGTATAACAAGCTAAAGGTTGAGTCACATTTCGTTCGTTTCGGATGTGGATGTGCAACAGGTGTCGCCTCATTTACACTTGCACATCCTGTTTGTATATAAATTGAATATGAATACCTACTCCTATCAGGTTTCGGCTCGTGCCAAATCGACTTTAATCCGATTGATTCCGGAGGCCATTTAAAAACGCGTCACTTTATTACTCAGAGCAAAAAGGCTGGGTTCCGTTGGGTATTATTGAAGGGTCTGATTGCGTCAATTGATCCGCAGAACCACAGGCTTAATGAGCTGGCAGCCTTTTTTGATTTAAAAATATAGCAACTTCTTTGTATTGGATATTCTGGGAAGTGCTTTCATACATTTTATTTTATTATTTATTTTGTGTGCTTTATTTCCTTAAAAAAATTGTAGTTGCATTAAAGCTAATGTTACAAATTTTACAGAGTTTTAACATGAATATATGCTTTTCAACTGAAATATTTTAATGTTTTAATTCGTTAGTTGTAAATAACATACATTAACTTTAAGGAAAAATATGATAAAAAAACCTTGATCTGAAATTGTTCATACATTTATATATTTTATTACATTTAATTAATTAAAAATAAAATAAGGTAAGTGGTTCTTTTTGTATTATATATAATTATAGGGGAATTTTATTCCCTTTTATTATTATAATTTATATTAACTTAATTTAATTTATATCAACTTTTTTCATAAATATTAAATCTTATTCCCGTGTTTTTGGCTTATAAATATTATATTTTATATTAACTTCAAATTGTTTTTAAAAATATAAAATCTGAAAAACCTTTTATAATCTCATATTAGCTTATTTCATGTTTTATTTATTTTATATGATATTTTAAACATACATCCTTAAGTATATAACATGTATATTATTTATATATTTTATTATTAAAACTTTTGCTATTCTTATGTTAAATTTAACTCCAAGTTAACTATATTAATAAATAACAAATTCGCAGCTTGAAATTGTCGCAACAATTGACAAGTAAATGCCGCTTCGCTGTCGACGTTTACATCGAAAGTGTGGCAATAGTCGAGAAGATGTTGAGCAAATTAGCATATCAAATTGAGTTAAACGTTGCAATTGGCCTCAATAAATACGTAAATAAATATTACGGCATGTGGAGGAGCCACGGAAAGCGAAAACGCCGAGTGCCAAGTGCGAAAATGGAAATGAAAATGGGGAAACGGGTTCGAGGAACTCTCGCGAATACCGCAAATGTCAAAGTTCTAACTTATTTTTTTTGTTTTTAATTGAATTGAATTTATTATTTTGTAATGCATTCCAGAGCTAAAATGACAGCTTCTGAGAGACTTAATTGTTATGTCTGGCAGGGCACTTGAAATGTTTTATAAAAGGAAATGGAAATGGATATTTATTTATATAATTTTTCGATTTTTAGTTAACATTTATTGTTGTTATTTAATATAAAAATAATTAAAATCTTTGTTCTTTATTTATTTATTATTTAAACTATTTCTTAGTGAAGCTAAGAACATCTTTAAAACCCTGGATATTCATTGAATTATTTGATTAAACATGAATTTAACAATTCCATAAATTCCTGAAAATCTATCAAATTTCCCTGGCACCCCCCTACACACAATTGGCTGTATTTATCAAACACACGGAACTTACACACACGACGACCTTGCACTTGCAATTGTCGCCATGAATTTCGCTCAATTTTGCAACAAAAGAAAAAAATTCGAATTGGAATTCAAGCAACACCCACAAAACCACCACCCATCGGCCACCACCCACCGGGTGATGATCACTGCCAGTGGCGACCTCTGCCGGCTGCTTACGTAAGCTTCATTTCACATAAGCCCCTAAATTTTCGCCTCGCATACAATTTATTTATTTAAACAAAATGCCAGTTGTCGCTGACGGGTTTTGTGGTCTCCGCCGTTGTTTTGCCATCAGATTTATTGTTATGCGTTTTTGTTTTTGTGTTTTTGTTCTTTGTTGTTGTTTTTTTTTATTCATATAAAAGGTATATATCTTTGTGACTAGGCTGTATTCCCGTGATAAAAATAAATAAATGTACCATATAGAATGAGTAATGAAGACCCATTCTAATCGAAAAAACAGACGTTTTTAAGACACAAAACAAAAGGCAGCTGGACACAAGTTTAATGCAATTATTCTATGTATTTATACCATTGGATAATAATTGTAGTTAGAAACATTCTGCCTAAAAATTATATATATTCTGGATCAGCCTTAAAGGCAGAGTTAAAAACAAATATATAGCAATTAAAATTTTGTCATTTTTCAATGAATATTCGTCAATTTTGAGACATTGCCATTTTTTTGGTTTTAATTTAAAGTAAATCAGATAAATATTTATATTGTAATGCAAATATATACGAGACAATCTGTAAAATTAGCTTAAAACTGAAAAATACTTATTATAATACTCAGAAAAAAACATAAATATAAAAAAATAAGGAAGAAAATCGTTTTATAAATTGGGTATCATTCAGTTTCTTGCTCGCAATTAAGTATTTTAAAAATTTACAAATTACGAAGCGAAAAACGGTAAACAAGGCAGCAGCTTCCCAATTATCAAAATTCACAACCACAAGAGTGGATCGTACTATCTTTAACTGGCCTCTTTAAGATTCACCCACTAAGGTTCTCTCGCTCTTACGTTCCACACACCAGGACGAAAAAGCAAATAACGAAACTTTGTGTGTTATTGCTACCAAACAAAGCAACGAGATAAAAAAGGAGCGAGCGAAAAGACAAAAATTACGAGAATAAGAGAAAAAAAGAAAATGGCGTTGGTTCACTCACCCGTTTACATTGTTTTTGCGGCAGATCCCAAATAAGTGTGAATTTTTAGACGAAAGCACACAATAAAAGGAAAAATAAGATTTATTCTGTATTTTAAACGGTATTGCCTAGATTGTATTTGGTAGCAATAACACAGAAAGTTTTGTTATTTGCTCTGTCGCTTCTCGTCCTGGTGTGTGGAACCTAAGAGCGAGAGTATGCGATCCACTCTTGTGGTTGTGAATTTGGATAATTACCTTTTACCTTTTTTTCTTGACAATTTTTAAATTGTTAAGTTCTAAAAAAATAAAATGCAAGCGAAACTAAATGAAACACAATCTATAAAATTATCTACTTCAAGCTTTTTATTTACGCTTTTCAGGGTATTATGTTATAAGTCAGAAGTTTGCAAGGTAGACGTTTTCGATCCTATAAAGTATAATATATTATTCTTAAACAGAACCAATAGGCGATTTATTCTAGCCATGTCTGTCTGCAATAATTAACAAGGAAATAATTAATTAATTAATTAATTCTAAGTTGAGAAAATTATAAACAAACTTTAAAAGTACCTTAAATTATCTATAAATAACTTAGGATAGTAACTACTTTTGGGTTATTTTTTTGCATAAAAATCTGATAATGATAATATCTTTATTTGCTTATCTTTGGCGCCTCAAATAAATACTTTGTTAAAATCTATCAAACGACCTCTAACCTCTTATAAATCGATTAATTAAAAGCAAAAGATAGGTACACTATATATGTATATATACTCTGATATGTATATTATATCAGTTGAAACCCCTTGCATTAGCATATCACGGTTTTTGAATGCGTAAGCAATTTATACTTAAAATATTTTGTATATATATTTTTGTTTATCGCAAATGGCAGAGACTTTGTAAGCAAATCCTCCACACGGACAGGGGCTTGAAATGTTGATCAATTTTCGCTTTTCCTTTCTTTTTTTTGTTTTTTTTTTGTCGCAACTTGTTTTGTTTATGGGCAAAAATGAGTAAGGTTTTGCGAAATCAGATGCGTTTATTTCAGGTTTCTGTTGGTGCATTTAAGCTTTATACATTTATTTTTTCTTGGGCCATCGAATTGCGGAAGTTTCAATCGTTTTTAATGAGCCTCAAATAGCAAGTGACACAGAAAATTCAGCTCAGCGTCTTCATGACGACATTTTGCTTCATCCCATAATACCCTACAATTATTTAATCTTTCATCTGTTCCCAAATATAAATCAATTTAGCCATAAAATACACAAAAATACAGGTAGAATTACAAACAGTCGGAAATACTTGTCTCTTAGATCATTTCTAAAGAAATATTTCTATTTATTGTCCCAAAAATGCTACAGGGTGTTATTATTGTTAATTCATGTTTTATTTATGTTTGTTTGCTTTGGGCTGTGTCATAAAAATATATTTTAAATTTAAAACCATTTATTTTTTTTTTTTATAAATATAAATTAATAATTTCTTAAAATGGAAAGACTAAGTGCGTTTGCTGGACATAAATTAAATAAAATATCACATATATTCCGTTTTGACGTTTAAGATCTGAATTTATGAGAAATAAATTATTGAAAAGAAAGAAATTCTACCTTTTTTAATTTAAAAATACGTTGCATATTCGAAAAATGAGAAATTTACAATAATTTTTATTTAAAAAATGTTTAATTCAAAAGGCTGATTTATTTATCAAATAAAAATAATCACAGAATATTTATTTGAATATTTAAGTTATTTTTAAAAGCAGAAAATGCCTTAATATACATTATTTTACAAAGGAAATCAATTACAATTAAATTATTTATTATTTAATATTCAAAAAAATTTTTTTTAATTAAATTTAATCAATTGTAATCAATTTTTTGTAATTTCAAATGAGTTTATATCATTAAAATAGTCAAAAGTTTGTGAATATGTGGATTTTTAAAATGTGGAAACCTTAAAAATCAAGTTATTAACCAAATAAAAGTTGAAATTCATGAATTCTATCATTTGGTAACTTTTATATAAAATAAAATAAATGCCATAAAAAAGTATTGATAAATATGAATTTAATTTATTGAATTTATTTTAATAACACAAATATATGTACCAAATATATTAAATAAATAATAAAAATAATAAATAAATATTTTATTAAAAGAAAAAATTAAGGCATTTCGTATTAAATATTTAATTTCACATTAAACATTTAATTTTTCAGAGAAACACTTATTGGTTCCAGCTGTTTTTGTGCCATAGCATTTTCGCGTTGTATCTGCTTTTCCATTTCCCCCCTTCTGCACTCTTCCACCGAAGACAATCAACGTTTTTAATTAGCTGGCCAGACGCTGCATTCTATGCAAAGTGCTCTAGTTTTGCGGTTTCAAAATCTAAAATCCTATAACCAAAATCATGTGGGACGCTGAAGCATTGACGCTGACGCTGACGCTCCAATTGACACGGCAACACCTTTCGCAAAGTTGGGCAAACAGCAATCAAAGCTGGGCAAACAACAAAGCGGACAAAGCAACAAACAAACAAAGGCATCGAGCAAGCGCAAATACAGCGAACAAGCGAAGTTCAAACATTTGTGTGTTTGCTCAGTGCAACGACGACAAGTTGCATAAATTATTATCGAACGCGAATGCGAATGCGAATGCAATTGCCATTGCAATTGCACGACTTGCCTCGGTCTGGGAGCAGCTAGCAACTGGCAACTGGCAACTGGCAACTGGCAACTATCTGCTAGGCCAGACCTTGTTGCCACTAATGACAAATGCATGTTGCTTGTCTTTCACTCGAGTCTGCTTTCCAGGCCAAAACGGGCTCCATTAGCTGCGGTTTTGGGAAGTTATAGGAGCCATAGCCTGGGCATTAGTTGAAAAATAACTCCGAAATTTCGAGATGTATAAACTTTACAACAATATATTTTTAATATATTATAGTTTTTTTTAGTACATTTTAACTGCCAGTAAACTCAAGGGTATTAAATACATTAGATATCCCGCTGAGGGTCAAAGTCAACTAAAAACCTGTATTTAAAAACTCTTAAAAAAAATCACCCAAGAACAGGTGAATATGTTCAACAAAAACAACAGCTAAAAACTTTTAATAAATTTGGTTAAAAATAAAAAAAATACCATCTTCAATTTCAAAAAGCTTTACAAAATGTCTTTACAAAACATAAAAAGTTCTAAAAACCTTCCAAAACTCGAATAAATGCTCAAAATGATTGAATATCCGCTTAAAATATCACATAACCCACTAAACTAAACTAAAAAATTGCCGCAAAATTCGCAAACAAAAAAATATACATTACTCTGTCATGATTTCAATATATTTAATTTAAGATTAATGTTAAGAATCTTTAAAAAAGGAAACCAGATCGGACAACTAACTATAAGATATAATAACTAGATTATTTTAAATTTTTAAGCACATAAAACCATTTAAAACCATTATATAAATATATCTCAGGATTTATGTGAATATTTTTTAAAACAAGGAAGTAATATTCTTCTTAATTTTTTAAAATTTCATATTTACATTTATTGCTTTAGAGGTTCTTATAATTAATGGATCGTTTCAATGGTACCTATATCATAAAGTCCGATTTTTATATGATTTATATATATTTAATGTCGGAAATTATTGGATTTCTGCCTTGCAAGCTCTTTACTAAACCTATGAAACCCTGTCAGGTTAAATACTCAAATAAATATAACAAAAATCGTGGATAAAGTTCCCCATACCATTCTCATATTTGCTTAAAAACTAATACCTTTTTTTACACGACATTCAAATATTTCCCCATACCGAAAGTAGATCAAATGCAAGTAGCATTTGCATTTGCATTTGCAGTCACTAAAAAGCACTTAGCAGCCTGTTGATAGTTCATTTTGAACCCAACAAACATATATACTTAGTTATTACCAAGCCAAAACGAGATCGTGTCAATGCATTGGACAAAGATTGTAGCCAAACAGAAGCCGAAAAAATCATTTAAATGCTTTTATTGGAGCGAAAACAGGATTTTGTTCGTATATATCGATATAGGGGCACGAAATCACGTGCACTATAGCTTTAAGTGGAAATTTATGGGGCTTCATCAACACCTCTCGGGCCGAGAGGTTCATTAAAATCCCCATTCCAAGTGCTACAAATCTGTTCATGAACTGCAACAATTTCCAGATGCGATTAACATTTCTCGCATGGAATTCATAATATTTACAGCTTGATACCTCGGGCTTTAAGAGGGGGGATATTTGTTGAGGTATTACTGTGATATTAAGAAGAGTTTGAAAAAATAATAATATAAATCTAGAGCAATCTTTAGGGGATTTGAAAACCTCTAAAGAGGTACTTTTCTATGAGTACTTTTTTTGTATTTTATAAACCTATTTATTTACTTATTAAACTCAAAAATTTGTACATTTTTTAAAGACTTAATTCCAGGGTATTCCTATTTTCTACGCTTTGCTACTTAGGCTCATCGCATATATATTTTATTTTTAATTTTAATTTAAATTGTTTGCCCGCCAGCGTTGGGGGAAATGCAAATGAGTTGGGAAAACATTTTACAATCGAATGCCGCATGTAATGTGCTATCAATTACAGCAGCTAAATGCTGGTTGGATTTTTTATTCTATGCAGGAGAGGGGAAAAAAGAGCGAAGCCCTAGGAGGGCGCTCAAAACGAAAGACTTAGGCAACGAACTGCTGGGCCGCCGACACTGAACGCTGTAAAAACGCCTCTCTCAGGCATTTTTTTTTGCCATTTTCCTTAAAAATGGGTTTGGGTATTTGGGTTTTGAAGGGGCATAGAGCATGGGGTTTGAGGGCTTGAGGAGGACCCCCTGCTGCGAGGCTGCTCAGTTTTAAGCTAGTGTTTCCCACGCTTGAAAAATGACTCTCTCAAAAAACAGAGCTTGAATGGTGCACCAATTTGAGTTATTTTTCTCAATTGGAGTCCAGATTTGGTGTGTATATATATAACATATATATAATATATAACAAGTCTAGCCATTGCCATCGTCGTCGTTGTAGTTGTACGTAGTTGTCGGTTTTTGGTGGCGCTTGTTGGCTACCGTGGCACGCCGCACCCAAAGCCTAGAAGCTGCTGCTGCTGCAGCTCGACTCAGGGCAGGATTTTGAGTCAGGAGGCGTGGCAGGGGCAAACCGGTTGCCGTTAAAAGCTGTACGCAAACAGTGAAACCTCTACATAAATTCGCCTTAAGTTTTAGTTTAAGTTTAGCCATAAAAATAATAATTAAAAGATTTAAATTTATAGATTATTGAAAATGAGTCTTTAGAGACCAGAAAACATATTATAGAAGGTATTTACGAACGAAAATAAATAGAATTTGTTCAATTTTAAAGCATAGTTATTACTTTACTTTTTTAAACTTTTTTGTTTGGTTTTAGGATAAATTTCTTAACTAAAGACTTTTAAGACTATTATATCATGATTTTTGCCTCATAAATGAAGAACATTTTAGAGATATTGCCTGTCAAAACCTCTTAAAACCTTAAAAACCTTTTTTAATATTTATAACCAAATCTATTTTAGCGAATCTTTACTTCTAGCCATTGTTTGCTGGGAGTTGTATATATATACACACTATTCGTATGCTAAATGCGTTGGCCTGGCCGCCGCCTGCAAAATCAAGTTTTGCATTTTCATTTAAATTTATGGGTTTCCTCCTCGCTCGCTCGTCTGTTGCCAAGCCGAGACTCCGAGACTTGCAACTTCACATTCCCAATCGATTCTCTCTGCTCTCCCAAGCGCATTCCTCGAAGAAGAACATTGAGTTTAACTTTTAATAGGATAGCATATAGAGATACATAGGATAAATGAGATATTGGGGGGGGACATTGGATGATGACAATAAAACAGTGGAATACACTTAGCATTAGCACTTAATTAAAGCTGGAATCGGGGCGGAACGTCGTGGTTGTCCTCTCTTTTTTTTCTTTCTCTTTCTGTTCTACATTCGCACCTGGAATTTGCCCGCCTTGGTCAGGTATTTGACGCCCTTAAAGGGTTTATATTTCTCCCCGTACATGTCCAAACGATTCACCTTTAGCCCCGAAACGGCCAGTTGGGAGATTTGGAATTGAACATTAACGGAAGGATTCGCATCGATATTGGTTGTTCCGGGGGTTATAGAAACCTAAAAGAGGGAAAATATATCATAAATGATTTCATATTGTTTATTGCCACTCACCGATCCCCTGATATTTGGCAGCTTGGAGACATCAATGCGACCCACGTCCCAGGACAAGGTCTTGGTCACAGAATCAAAGGTATATTTGCCCTGATTGGGTGTCAGGAGGCAATTGAGCACGCAACGTGGCATTGTTAGCTCCAGCTTTACCTTGTCCACAGTGCGTCCTAGGGTATTCCTGGGTCCTATGGTCAAATCCAATCGTCCCTGTTCGCCCGTTTTAATAGAGAAATTATGCCTTATATAGATGGGTATGGCCACCACCGACTGGGAGCTGATGTGGTATGACATCAGGCGAAAGTTACCATCGGGCGGTATAAAGGAGAGCAGACGCTCTGCCTCCCAGCGTTTAAATCGCACGCAGGGATGGAAGGAGACGTCGTCAAAGAGGCGCGGATTCATAAAGGACAAGGTTAGATCTGGCATGCCCGAGAGCTTGATGCAGCAATCGATCTGAAATTCAAATGATAGATTAAAGAGGGAATTTCTAATTAAACCTAGACCACACTCACATGTCCCTGTATCTCCGCAAATACCGTGGAGCCCGACTTGTCTATAATGGCATCCACCTCTTCGATTACATCAAAGTAGGCCTCGTTGTTGGTGTACCTCACGCCGCTTCTGCGCCAGGGAATAGCTGACAACTGACCCGAGGGAAGAGTTGTGCTGACACTGTTATATAAAAAAAAAAACAAAGGGGTTTATAATAGATCAAAAATCTGCTTAGAAATCTGCTAAAAATCTCAACTAACTTGCTCTTCCCCGTCACCGTGTTGGCAATGGTTCGCAGTATGTTTGGCGGCTTGATTAGCTCCTTCAAAATGTTACTTTCGGTGGCCAGCGGGAAGCCATTGTCCAGCATCTCATCCAGCAGCTCATAGACCACCACATAGTTGTCCTTGATAACCGTTTCGCTGCAGTCGCCAAAGTAATCCTGAAATGTGTCCACCACGCGATGCAGGAACTCAATGACGAAGAGTGGAGGCACCTCCTGCTTGCAGGCGGCCACCAGAGACACTGCATCCCGCTGCACCGTGATGAGGTAGTAATGCGGCGTTGCTATCACCGGCGGCACATCCTTTAAGATATATAATACAGATAAATACAACGATTATATACACGAATTTCCATCTACGTGGCTGCTGGCTTAGCGCTTACATATGGAGCCGCTCGCTGGGCGTCCAGGAAATACTCGCAGACGGAGCGTGAGACCACTGAGCGCCAGTGCTTCTCCAGGAACACCTCGCTGTTGGTGGGTGGGAAAGACTGTTAATTATTTATGTGTATTCTCTGGGAGACTGGCTTACCCGCCGCTGTTCACTATAAACAAACTATGTATCATATTTCGGGGCTTAAAAAAAAATTGTTTATTTTTGTTGCTTTGCAAAAGAGAGACAAACATATGTTTTGCTATCGATTTTATCGATACATTCGATACCCTTTGCTTAGTTGCCATAGTGGTTGAGGAAATTGGAACTTTTTGCTTAATTTTCAAGCTTACAGATGAAAATATTTTTTTTAATATTTTTTGGAATGCACAATCCTGGGAATTGTGAAATTTCTGAGAAGAACAGCTGGAAAACCCTTGTAAACGGGTCTAGAAAGTAAAGCTTTGTATGGCGCTGCCAGATCAACGAAAATTGCGGAGTTTATTTAGTTAAAATTCTAACCAACGTCTAAATTTCGGCGTCATGCTAGAAGGACGCTGCTTTATCATGGTGCATGTACAGGCAAAGCAAACTTTTTTAGATCCAGTCTAGAAACAAACCATTGAATCGGTTCCACCACTTAGCACAGACTTTTACCTTTTTACGATATTTAAAATGATGCACTTTTTATACGAATATCGTAATCGAGGTCTAAAAATTTATTAAATACAAAAAATAAATAAGATAAATTAAGTAGGGACAAAAAAATATATTCGAAAGCCAAGGAATGACAGAAAATTTAATTAAACTTGATTTTTTTAGTTTTCATTCACTTTTTTCAAAGATTCTTCATTTTTTATATTGTTTAAATTCGTTTTACTTTAATTTTACTTAAAAATCTACAATATTTTTAGGTTTTAGCCTTCAGTTTTCCCCTCTGAACATTGTTTTTCCTCAAACATCAATCTTGACCCACAAATAAATACATAAAATCCACAAAAAAAAATTAAAAATAAACTCGCTTTTGGCAAGTTCATTGTAAGGCAACTTGTAACTTAAATTTCAGGGCGAAACCTGACCGCCCCCCGGCATCCCCGCCAGAAATCACTGCCTGAATCATCATCCCAGACAGTCACACACATGTGCCCACCGCAATCCCAGTCGCAATCGCAATCTCGTTTCCTCCCCGCAAACGTCAAGTTCCAAGTTTCAAGTTACAAAACCCAATTGATGCTAGTTAAAAAAAAAAGAAATCCAAAACAAAATAAAAATTGTGAATAGAAGACCGACCTTTGATTTCCACCCCGCTTTTGTTGTGATGCGCACGTGACAAGTCCGATTAGGCGAGCCCTTTTCCTCCTTTTCTCTGCTGTCCTCGGCGATCCCTTGGCTGCCAGCGATCCTGTTCCGTGGAAAGTGTCAACACAGCAATCTATTTTATGCATAATTTGGCGTGCCAAAAACGCGCGACTCATCAAAATGGTGTCATATGTTTTTATGGTGGCAACGGGAACAAAATCCAGGAGCAGCAGGCTCCGGCAGGCATCAGGGAAGGCTAGTTTTGTGAACAAACAAAAAAAAATGCAACATAGGGTTGAGAGCCGGGAAAACCATGATACAAGGTTGCAATTTGATGTAGTTTGTGGCATATGCCTGTTTATTTAATCGTTTTTCTTTGGTGAAGCATTCTCCATATATTTCAAGGAATTTTTTTTTTTGGAAATTGTAATTGTTGATAAGCTAATTTTCTGGTTTTATTTTCTTTATATTTATGAATTGCTAGGAAATGGAAAGGATTTCTTTACTTTAATGTTTCTTCTACAAGTAATCATTATTTTTATCCTAATGTGTCTCTGTTATAAGTTTTCTCTTTGGACACAAGGTTAATAATAAAAATGATGAAGAAATCAATCATAACAAAGCCAAAAAAATAATTGTTTTAATTCAAAAAGCTTAATGCCAGTTTTAATTGTTAAAATTTAAATAAATTCTCAAACGAAATTGTAAGCATACTGAATTTTCGGAAGTGTTTAATCCTATGAATTTATAAAATTATCTACTTGGAAAAGTTACTTAAAAAATGAATTATAAAAATTATAAAGATATGCAATTATGGTTTAAAGTTTGAGTATTATTATTTTATATATGTTTAATCAATTTTAATTATTAATGTTTGAGTTTTTTATCGCTTTAGAATAACTATTATAATTATGAGCCAACAAAAATAATAATAAAAATTAATCTCCAAAAATATTACATAAAACTAAAACAAAACTTTTTGTTTTCTCACAATAATGATAAATATTATTTGTTCAGCTATAAAATAAGTTAAATATATACAAATTGCTCGAGGAATAATTATTATTATTTTTCTTTTGCTTACAATAATAATAATTATTATTATTATTTGGGCAATTAAATATATATATAAAATTGTAATCATTATTAGGAAGCACAAGACATTAAAATGAATAGATAAACCTTTAAAAATGATGATTATTTTTTCATATATGTAGAATGATTATGGTCCGTGCTGAATCTACAATTTTTACAAAACCTGACATTATATTATAAGCACTAATAATATATTAATGATTTAATCAGCTTCTGCTTCTCACTGCCAGGTGCTTTTATTAATTTATGAAGCCAAAACTGAAGAGGGATCTTGTTACTATAACAAATATAGCAAAATCTCTTTAGGAACCCTGAAATATACGCTAAAATTAGTATTTAAAGTATATTTATACTATCTATACCCAACATATCCCAAAATATGTACTAGTTAATCCCCAAATTGCCTGATAGCTGACCCATCGCTGCTTCTTCCCACGTTAAACTCTCCTCTGATCTGTGTACAAGGATGTCTGGGCCCCGGCCGGATTATACATTTATTGTAAGCTCGTTAAAGTCCGTTGTGTGTGAGACTGGGAAGGAATCTCTACGTTTATTTTTTTTTCTCTCTCTTCCGGCGGCGCACTTTTCCGCTTTAAAGGAAAAAAAAGTGAAAGGCGAATGCCGTGAGGCGCGCTTCTCATGTCACACACAGGACTCACGCGTGTCGGGGGCGGCGAAGCGGTGAATTAAGATATTTACGCTAACAAAACCATCAATGATGGAAGGGCGGTCCGATCCCGATCCCAGATAGGCGTGGCGAGACCAGAAATCCGGGCCTGGTCTTTGACATCTCCTCAGGAACACGCGCGCGCCGCGGCGTTGTCAGGTTGCTGCGCTTATCACAGCAGCCCAGTCGTCCAGGCCGCCAGTCTTATCTGGGTTGCCACCATTCCTCCTGGGTCACCCCAGAGGCGGATGGCGGATGGCGGATGGCGGTACACGTGCGGTCACGTGACCGGAGCTACAAACTTTTACACGTGCCACAAGCACGGCCTGGCAGACCAGAAACCCAACACAGCCAGAAATATCTTAAATATATCTGATGTATCTGGTTAAATATAGATTACGGAGTGTGTTAGACTATAAATTTTATAAATATTATATATTATTATGCGCACTGAGGATGTAGTAGGGATGTATATCGGAGAGGAAAAGTCGGATTTAAAGAAAAACAACTATAAATGACTTATAAAAAATATCTTAATAAATATTATATATAAAAAATGTGATATTCTTAGTTCTAATATAAATACTATCGATATTTAAGCAAACAATTCACAAACATTTTATTTAATTTTAGATTTTGTTTATTAGCTAGATTGAAAATATCTTTAAGGCTTAATTTTTGGTAACATATTTGAATTTATTTAATTATTAATTTTATTTATTTTATTTTTATTTATTTAAATAGATTTATTTATATTTTTATATTTTATATATATTTATATTTTATATTTTTAACTTTGTTGATAGTTATTTTATTTGAATATCTTCTTAATATGTTCTTGTTAGTTTATAGTTTATTTATGAATCATTTTCCATTATTTATTAACATATTAAGTATTTATTTCTTGGTATTTATTTTTAAGTTTGCTTTTAAATAATTTTGTAATCCAGTTTAGAGCATTCTTGAGTTTCTCTCAGTGTGGGATCCTTCCGGCGCAATGTCGATGCCACCGTTCAATGTCATGGTTAAGGGGGCGGTATGTGAGCAGGCTGTAGCCGTGGGCGTGGCACTTTCTTGGGAAACGGGCAACAACAGCACAAAAAAAAGGGGAAAATGGAAAAGCCGGAAACAGGAAACGCCAAACGCGAAAGACGAAAAGGGGAAAAGCGCGTTGTAGGCCGTCCCGAGATGTCATTTGCAAGCCAATTGCAGATTGATAAACAAATTAAGGGGACTTAAAGGTGGGCGGAAGGTTTCTGTCAAGGGGGCGTGGCTGAGAACGAATTATGCCGTCAATGGCAAGTCTTAATAGGTTTTAAAATGGAAATATAGAGCTGAAAAATAAAAGAAAAATTGTGATTAAACCTTTTTTTTTGTAAAGATATTGTATTGACTTGTTTTAGGGAATTAAAACCCTAAAACTAACTTAATTTTTAAAGTTCTTTGGGTTCATTTGATACACAAAAAAAGTTTCAACTATTTTTAACCCATTACCTCCTAAAATATGGTATTGCAAATATCTTAAAACCCCAAAAAATATTTGCTTTCGTCATGGGAAATGGCTATGGTAAGCAGGAATCATCCCTAAACTGTCTGTCATCATCGTTACCGTTATGATTTACCTGCCCATTTAGGCACCTTGTGCCCAGTCCCACCCCAAAGTAAAATAAAAAAAAAATACATCGCTAAAGAACCCCTCAGGGGCAAGAGTAGTAACCCTAACCCAAATCGAACCCGAATCCGAGCGGGCACGCGTCACTTCCCAGCGATCCCTAAACAGGCAAAGGAGTGAATCCCAGGCCCAGACCCAGACCCAACCTGAGCCATTAATATAAACGCCAACTGGCAAGTCAACAGGCGCACTAGACAAATCCCATAAGCAAATTCAAGCCGCTCCCCGGGAGGAATCCTCTCCTGTTGAGTGCAACCCTGTTACAGGACTTGCCGCAAGTCGAAATGGAAATGATGGAAATGTGGAAGTGGCAATGGAAATGGAAATGATGGCTCTACGAGTGCGAGTGCTACATGGATTTTTTTTATTGTGCGAGTTAACTTTGAAGTGTCGCTGTTTATGGGTTGCGGAAGTCCTGTCTGCCTTTTTTTAAGGAGAGCTGCTCATATGGCGGGTTTTTAAGCTGAGAGATGAAAAGCTATAATATATTATGTAAAATTTAGCTATATACTTCCTTAGTCAAGGCTATAAATTCATAAAAATATAACCATATAATTCCTCTGACTTTGTAATTCATCTTTGACAGAACTCTTAAGGATATTATTATATTAAGTTGGTAATTCATTCATTAAACTTAAAAGTTTATAAACAATTTAAAACAAAATAATTATAAGTATTGCCAAAGAAAAAAATACATAAAATAATAATAATAAAAGTTTACCTATGAATCTTTTTGTTGAAAGCTTAACTAAGCATTTTATATGATGTTTTTGAATATTTTCCCTAGATTTATGTGCACCAAATCAACCTAAAACTAATACATTTAAATCCTTTATAAAGAATACCAACAATAATTAATAAAACTACTTTAAAATCACTCTAATTTATTTTTCCCTGGTGTTTATCATATTTAAATAAAGTCTAAGCAACACTGATCACCTTTCAAGCTGTCCGTCTGTCCGTCTGTCCGTCCATCCGCTCATCTGTCAGTCAGTGTGTTCCTCCCAGGGTACCAGGAGGAGGAGGAGGAGGAGGAGGATAGCTCAGGAGTGTGAGAGTAACCCCTAAATTGACCTTTAAAACTCCCAAATGCGCAATTTATCATTTCCTCACCAGAGGAAGGCACCGAACGAGCACAAGGCACACACACACTGCCAGTAAAGGGGTTCGTCCAGGACAAGGATGCGGATTTTTGACAGGATGCAAGAGCAGGGCGAAACGACGATGTCGACGAGTGCCATCAATCGTTTAGAGGCGTTGGCGATGGCGATGGCGATAGCGACAAATCTGATATGAGATTCGGGCTTGGGTTTCGCAGGGAAACTGGGAATGGGCATGGGAATGGGTCTGGGAATGAGATTGGAATTCAGATGCGTCCCCGGTTGAGGATTATGTGCGTGTAAAGCGCACACCCACAAAAATGCTGCTCTTTCCACTTTTTCATACACGAAAATAAAGCTTTAACACTTTTCGAAAGTTTCTGTACTAAATAATATGTGTTTTCAAATCAAAAATATACCAGCAAAGGATTTTTATAACTGGAAAATATTTATACTTATTAAATTATGTTTTAAAAGAAATATTATTTTAAAAATATAAACAAATAACTTTTACAAGTAACCTTAACTTATTTTTAACGTCTTTCCTATTTCCCAACTTTGAGCTTTTAAAGCTTTTTGTCTCTGTGTTCCTTCTTGACTGATGTGAATGGGCAAAGTTTTGGCAACACTTTCTATCCGTTTGGTTAGCATTCGTCAAGCTCTATGCATCTGTCATTGTGGTTAGAAAAGGAGTCCTGGGATCCTGGCATTCTAACAACTTAAATGGACTTGAACTTGGGCCAAGGGAAACTGTAGTTTCTAGCCAAAGGTGAGCTGGCAAAGTTCATTTGGATTTGGTAAAAGATTAAATCAAAGAGTTAATTAGAAAGAAGTTTAGCTGATTATTTTACATTTATTATTTTATTATTTTACTAAATAAATGTAGATTTTAAATAATTAATTTTCAAAATTCTTCCATTTGATGACTGCTTTATTTTAGAAAATATTGAGTGCCCAGTTACCTCTTACTTAATTCTGAACTACCTAAACTTTGATCTCTTATCTGAACTGTTCCTATATCTATGCCTCTTTTGATCCTCTTAGAAATCTGTTTAAACATTGTAAAATATCGTTTTGAAAGTTGCATCCTTCGATAGTCGCAGTGTGTGTTAGTTTTTGCCATGTTGTTGAGCTCAACAACTTGGGCTGGTTTCGGGTTAAAATGGGTAACAAACATTTGAGGATTGGGTATGGCAACATGTGCGAGCGTGTAACCCATTTGGTACACCAACAAAAGGTCGGGACATGCCGCAAACCCCCGTCTTTACCTCAGTCCCATAGACCCACACCCCATAGACCGACCATTCATATCGCCACCTGTTTTCCCCACCCACTTTTCGCCCTCAAGTGTCAGCAGGCGGCCTTCAGTTTGGGTTTTTCCCTTTAAACGCCCTTTGGCTCGCTGTTATTTTGTTTATACCCTAACCAGAGGGTCTTGTAAATTGGCTGTGAGGCAGTTTAATATTAATAAAACTTTTAATTAAAAAGGATAGTATTTGTTATTATTAGTTTCATTATAAATATATTCTGTAATATTGGTATTTATTTATATTTTTTTTATATATTTCGAGTTTTGTTTGGTTTGTTTGTTGCTTTAAATACTGAAGGCAGTCTCTCTCGATTGTTTTGTAAATACGTTAATACCTCGCTTTAAATAATTTTAATAAGATATTTAAATAATTTAAAAACTAGTTTATCGTAGCATTTTTAAGCTTTTAATACATATTATAAAAATAATTTAATTGGATTAAAAACTATAGTTTTAGCTGTCCGTTTGTACGGAAAATCCTTAATCATAGAGTTTTTTTGATGTGAATATAATACATTATAATAATATAATATAATATATAATATAATATAATAATAAATATTAAAGGTTTAAAAAAGAACTAATGTAAATATTTAAATTTTACAGATATAGATTTCTTTAAATATATTACAAAATCATAAAAATAATAGTAAGGGTATTCATACTTTCCCCCTCATCAATAGATCGTTAAATATGATTCCTTTTTTACTTTTGTTCTGTTGCCAAGAAAGTGTGAACAACATTTTTCATAAATTTAACCAAACGCCTGGTTGAGGGTGGAGGGGGCTGGGCTGCTGGGCCGCTGGCTGGGTGCAAGGACGAACAATGAAAACAATAGAGCGAACAAGAGCAATAACAATAAACGATAGATATTTACCGCAGCAGGGAGCAGCAGCAAGGAGTTCCTTCGGGGAGGAAGCTGAAGCCAAAGTTGAGGCTGAGGCTGAGGGAGAACCCTTGAGTCCTGGCGATACTCCAGGGGCTGTTGCCGTCCCTTTTCCGCCTCCGTGTCCTTGCCGGGGGAGACAATAACAAACCAATTACAGTTAGATTGGCCGCATATTAAAAATCGAATGAGAAACACATCTGTCGCTGTTGTGTCTGAAAAACGGGACGATCCAGGGAATGGGAATGGCAAAGGGGAATGGGGGAACCCCCTCTTGAGCCCAAAGCAGCACCCCTGCGGACAGACCACCCCGCTCCTTAAGCCAGCACAGGCAGAGAAATTGGGAGTTGATTTAAAAAGGCTTATTTTTTATATGTAATTTTTTAATGTATTTATTATTTATTTTATTTCTTATTCTTTATTATTTTTTGGTATTTATTATTATTTTTTAATTAATTATTATTTATTACAGTATTGTCCTATTTATTTTATTGTTACTTTAGTTTATAAAATAATTTAAGTTAACATAATTAATTAATTCATTCATAAAATTAATTAATTTCCAAGTATTTCCTTCAATATAAAGATTTTTATAAATTTATTTACTTAGTAAAAATTTTAATAAAAAAACAAAACTATTCCCTTGAAGGATTTTAATTTTAATTTAGATTTCAAAGTAAAAAATTTAAGTTTTTAATTACAAAACTGGTATAACAAATATTTTCAAAGTACTCAAGTATTTATTTGAATATTAAAACATTTATTTAACCTTTAGAAAACCCTATTTTTCTCAGTGCATAGATCTCCCCTTGTTGCTTTCTGTTCCTGTGCTTCTTATAAACTTTTGTTTTCCTTTTTTTTGGCAACTGTTTCAAAAAAAATTGTTATAAGCAAAAAAAAAAAACTGCGGGGTTGCGAATGCTTAAAGGGGCGCCACTGGCATAGGGGGCGTGGCACCCAGCAGGGGCGATCAGGGTTTTTTTTTGTCTCTCTCTCAGGCGGCGGGTTGAACTGCGGAAAAAGCAAACTACAAATAAAATATGATTATAAAATGATTATTATAATTATGCTGGCATCTTCACAGATGTTGTTGCCGTTAACTGGGACCACGCCCCCGCACACACACACACACACACACACAGCCCGCCCTCACAGTACCGGGGCATCCCCTGGCGCTTTGGTGTTCTGGGTTCTGGGTTCTTTCAGAGGGGGAAACCCAAGCGAGCTGGTTAATAATAAGCTGAAATTAGGGCGTGCTGGGCAAGTAGAAGGCCGCCTCTCAACAGAGGCTTTTGCACAAAGAAAAAATAGTACTACAAAATATTTTATAAATTTTCAGTAGAAAATTAATAAATAAAACAATAACGGAAGAGGGTGGAAGTTTAGATCACTCAAAACTCAATGGTAAATTTTAGCTCTTTAAAGCCCAAACTTTCAGTTAATTTATATATATAGAATATATATTTTCTGTCAGTGTACTGACAACTCCAAGCCGGAGAAGCTTCTTATTTATTTTGGCCAAAAAAAAAAAAAAAGAAACCGAGGACGAACCACCAAGAAAGAGATCACTAAAAACCAGCACGTCAGATTCCCACATATTTTCATATATATTTTTGTCCCAAAAGGTGAACGTGTACGTGTGTGTGTGTGTGGGTGGGGGCGTGGCCTGTTAGCCCCTGTGTGTGTGTGCCTTTGTGTCCTTATTATTAGCAGAGGAGGCGTTGAAAATCCTCTTAAGGTAAACTGTGCATTATTAATGAAGTGCAGGACTCGACGAAAGCACGGAACCAAAAACAGCGAAAGGGAAATTCACAAAAGGAAGGACATGGAAGGGGGGGTTTGTCGTTTTCATGGCAGTTTTGTTTGGGTTTTCACTTTTGTTTATCGGGGTCATGGGTTAAAAACAACAGCATCCATAGATGGAGAGCTTAACGTCAATAATTTTGATGGTAATTCAGGCGAGAATTTTGGGCGGGAATTTAGGCGAAAATTTGGGCGAAAATTTGAGCTAGAATTTGAATGCTTTCTAGGTTAATCAGACGTTCTGGGGGCTATTATATATAATTATTTCTATATAGTGAAAACTTTTAAAATATTTTCTCTATTTATTTTCATTATTATTATTATTATTATTATTATTATTATTATTATTATTATTATTATTATTATTATTATGTAAATTAGAGCTAGACAAAGTTTCCTTTGTTTTTCTTTGCTTTTTTATAAACTTCATTAGTATAGAATACTAAATATATGAAAGGAGTATCTAAAAATAGTGCTTAAAATTATTTTTTTTGTAGAATAAGTCTTGCAAAATATAACTAAAATGTATTTAAAACTATAAATATTATATTTGGACTGCTGTTTTCTACACTTTAAATGTTATTCAGTCACTTTTTGAAAGTTACCTTTATCTTCTAGGTTTACAATATTTTTAAAAGGTTTCTTAGATATTTTTAAGAGAAAATATTCACAAATAATAATAAATACTCAACAGCCAAGTTAAGTTTGACTTCCCTATTTGCTTGTCCAGTAATAATTCCCCCCCTTGTAAAACAAATTTGTATTTTCCCTAAAAGTTACTCCTTTTTTCCCAGCCTTTGGACAGACCTCCTCGTTCGTTACTCTCCCCTCCTGCCAGCTGGCTAATCGAATTAATTGCTTAGATTCAGTGAGGCTTATAGCCACCTAATCAGATGAGGGGACCGCAGATGAGAATTTATTCTCGGCCGCATCGCAATCTGGTTATAATCTCTCGCTGATTACAATGGTCACCGGCTTTGCTCTTTTTTTTGAGAGGAACTGAAGTGCGAGATTGGTTTTCTCCACCCACTTTCTCTCTCTCTCTCTCTCTCTTTCTCTCTATGGGTAATCCCTTGCAAAATTCTAGAACAAGCTCAGTCAACCGAGATTTTTGGAAAACTCCAGCCAAAGGCAGGGGGCAAGCCAATAATTCACCTGCTCAACTTGCCGCAGCTCGTGTCCGTTTTTGGCCACTGTTTAATATTATAAGTAATTCGCCTTTTCTGCCTCACCTGTCTCCTCCTTGTTCCTTTTCCAGGTGCCATGTGCCTGCAGGGGGTAAAGGAACTGGGGGGAGGGAAGCATTTTCGCCGCCTGCCTTGTGATGTGGAAACGATGCGCATAAAATCAGCGGCGCGTATGGCAGGAACAACTGGAGATGGGGCCGAAGGAAAGGAAGAAGAGAGGGGGCTAGGAGAGGAACAGGAGGAGCGGGAGGTTGTCGACACCAAAGCCACCTGGCAGGGAGGCAAGAAGGTTTTTTACACAGGGAAAAACTGGAGAGTCTGAAGAAATATAAAGGTGTTTTGGGGGAAAATAAAAGGGTTTTACGGAAAAATACTAAATAGTTTTCATTTTAAATATTTTTTGGGGTATATCGATATATAATATTATATAGATATTAATTTGAAGCGATTAATGATATATAAATAGCTATTTAAGTAGTTTCATGACCAGCTGGTTTATAGTTTCTTTGTGGTATATAAAATACTGCACAAATAAAGCAAAATGTTGTATTTTGTTGCGTTGTATTATAATCGTTGTATAAATCGATATATTAATACAGAGCTTAATCGATAGTCTGTTTCTGATATCGGATCGATTTTGTTTAATTTGTAATTCCTTCATTAAAATAAAAACCTTTATAACTATATTTTAACGCTGTAGTTTTTAAATGCAATATTTTATGCTTTAAATATGATATCAATATATTTTTATATATATTTTAATCAATATATTTTCGATATAGAAATATTTATAAATATTTTCCATGAAAATAATGATACTGATTATTTACGGTCCCTAATTTTCATACTTATTCTTATGAACATATATTTTATATTAGACTTTTCTATACCCTCCTAACTTTTCTGCAACCTGAAATTCCTTAAAGGTTTTTATTAGGTTTCTAATCCTTCATTTCGTTCAGTGCATTCATCCGTTCGCCTGTCTTTCGTATCAATCAAAACAACGCGAGTGAAGGAAGGCCCAACTGGCGGACGGAAACTGGGATGGACAGATGGAAGGACAGAACCGATGGACAGACTGACGGACTGGCGGACTGACGGACCTAAGCCAAAGATTTGACATGGATCAGTAATCTAATGCCAGATTACGTATACGCATGGCGGGACCCGCAAACTTTGGACTCGGCCTCTGCCTGCTATTCCTCCTCTTACTGCTTTTGCTCCTGCTCCTGTGTCTTCTCCTGCCTCTGCCTCTGCCTCTGCTTCTTCTCCTGCTTCTGCTCCTGCCTTGCCTCCTGCCTTTGCTCCTGCTCATCCTGTCTGTCTGCGACTGTGTGGCTACGTGTCTGTGTGCAAGTCACACGGATGCCACGCCCCCGAGCCTGTGTCCCCTGCTCCTTCCTCCATACAAACCCAAAACCAAAACCGAACCGAACAGAACTGAACTGAACTGAACTGAACTGAACTGAACTATAGCGAACCGAGCCAGAGCCGGCATGAATGAATGGATGAATGAGCTCAGCCCGGCTCAGGGCAGCTCCGAGCAAGTCCCAGGGAGCTGGGAGCTGGGAACTAGCAGCCAGGAGAATGGGAGTCAAAAAGATGAGAGCCTGGGAAAGGCGTGAGGCGAGCAAACAGGCAGAGAGGCACACAGGCAGAAAAGGTTTCTCAGAGTTTAATTCCTACTCTTACATATATTTTTTTATAATTAAAAAAACTCCTATACTCCATTTAGAAATTTCTCTCAGTGCTTGTCTAACCATGGCCATGGTTTCTGTCAGTTTGTCAGTCTGTGCAGCCAGTCGAGAGTTTATATCGATGATGACTGCGCTGATATAACGAAGGAAGCCAAAGCCAAACGTTCGGACGTGGACGTGGAGGGGCCTCCTCAATGTTCAGTCTTCTGTCTGAGTCTGAGTCCGAATCCGAATCCGAACCTGAGGGTTCACACAAATACAGATACAACCAAAAGGCAGACCTCTTCATTGGCAAGTTTTATGCTTGTTTGAGCCTCGATTTCGGTTTAGCCCCCGTCGTCAGCGATCTCCGTGTTACCCTCTCGCCTCAAATAATTACCTCCAGAAAGGGGTCACAGGGGGTCAGCGAACAGGAGAACAGGTGGAGCAGCCTTTGAATTTGTTTGAAAATAAATTCGAAAACCTTAAACCTTAAGTTTTGAGGTATTTCAAATATTTGTATTCCCGATCTTAACTGAGAATATTGCGTCCCGGCATCCTTGATGGTGTCCAAGTCCAAGGAGCAGGCGGAGCGTAACGAATGAACTGGTGGGGTGTCAGTGTCCTTCCTCCTCTCTTTGATGGGCACATCATCAGGGGTTTGGTTGTGGTTCGAACAAAATCCAACAGCCTACCAAAAAAAAAAAATCGGCGACTATGGGTGGAAAATGGAAAATCAGAGAATAAAATTAGGAAAGGTTTAGGAGAGCCCTTAAAAATTTCATTTTTCCTTTAATTAAATATTTAGATCAATTTATTCTATGCTTATCTAGGCTTTATTTCAACATAAAAATTGAAATACATTGTAAATACGATTTTGGAATAATATTTTAATAAATAAATAAAAAGGAAATAGTTAAAATATAATTAATAAGTATACAATTTAATTTTATAATTTAATATTAATTATTCAATAAATAAATAATATTTATAATATATTAAATTATACAATAAATAGGTAATTATCATTATAATAGATTCTAACACTTAGGCTTACTTAAATTTTAAAATAATTTAAAATATTTATATTTATTAATAAACTAGGACTCATTTGTTCTTAAATATTCCTCATTTTTAATCGTGAAAATTATTTTTAAAGCAATAAAATAGATTTGGATCTCAATAACCATAAATAGATCAATAAATTGGCCTTCAAATATAATTTTTAAGCAAAAACCTCCTTCAAACTCCGTTATTTTCTTCGGACATTTGTATTAAGTTTAAATTAACCCAAAAATAACATAAAAAACTATGTTAAAAAATGTTCTATCAGCATCAGAATGTAAATGTAAACATGTTTCGCCTGTTTGTGCCATGGTGCCAGTAGATCTCTCGCCCATTCATTCCGATAAGGACCAACAAAGAGGAACGACGAGCCTCCAGTGAGAGGTCCTGCCTGTCTCCCTACCCCCCCTGCCTGTCTGTGTGTCAAACGTCCTCTTCCGCCACTCGCTCCCTCCCCGCCCCCTGAGATGAGCACAGAGATAGGCCGACGTTGACTGAAGGACAGCCGATGGTATAGCCGTCAGAGCGTGGCAACCACCAATGTGACCCGGCAGACAAAAAACCCCCCAAAAATTTCACCCAATAATCCCCCATTGCTTGCCACGCCCACAGGGCCCCAGAATTTATACGAATGTATAGAAAATATTCTATATTTTTGTGTGGGCGTTCTTGTTAAACAAGTGGATATATGCACTGCGACAAATAGTCTACAGTTTGTTTAAATCAGTAAAGGAATCATTTCCGAGCCTATTTATTGATTAGCATTTACCAACACCTTTTTTTTAATTTTAAAATGATAAAAGTGACAATCCTTTTTTAGTTCTAAATTCATTATTAATATTTATTAACCTCATTTAAATAGAGGGAATACATTTACATAATAAATCCTAGCACAGTAAAACTCTTTGAATTAGATTCCCGAAACTTTTTCTATAATTTGGCTTCCTTTATTGTTTAAAATTAATTTATAGTTATTCTTGAACTTTTGATTTTTGATGTTTAAATAGAAATTTTTGTAGTTATAGTTCCCTTGTAGCTCCAGGAATTAAATATAATTGTAAAATTCTTTTTAGCATCTTTAATATTTAAAATATATATTTTTTTTTAATTTTAAATAAAAATTATAATACAAAATAAGCCTTGTGATCCTTTAGTCCTTTTTTTTATATCCTGCTTCTGCCCTGCTTTACTTTCAGTGGAGTTGTGGGAATCCTGTTCTTTGCTGGGAGTATCTACCCCCTTCCCCATGTCCTTTTTTGTTTCCTCTTTTTTTTTTTTGTATATCCTGGGACGTGCCTGAATCGCTGCCACACGTATTTGCTGTTGCTGATTTGTGGAGCTTGCCTCCTTATATAAGCATAATTCCTGGAGCAAAGTTCGATTGGCAACTGTGGGAGAAAATGCGAGGAAAATGTGAGGAGAAGGAAAATGTAGGCGGGCTTCAAACTCACCTGATTGACATTAGTTATTGACATTTCTTTCTCTGCTTGTATATGTGTTGTATTTCATTCTGGATTGGGTTTTAAATTGAGGAAAGGAATCTTTTTAGAGGGTTTTTGAGGGGAATTTTTGTTTAAAAATATATATTTAAAAGGTGGAAAAATCCCTTTTATATTTTTGAAAGTAATTAAAATTAGTTTAGCTTAACTTAGACCATCTTAGTTTGGTTAATAATTCTATAAAGAGATTTTTGGAAAGTTAAATTCATGAATTTCCAAGGGTTAATTATCCAAGATTAAATTTAAGGAATAAATTATTCTTATAAATATTTTTTCTTATAAAAAATGTCCCACTTTCTCAAGTAGCTTGCTTGTGAAAATGTTTTCCTTGAGCTTAAGCTTACTGGCTAGCAGAAATTGCCTCTCAGCCCTGCTGCTTTGCCTTTCCATTGGCAGGATTAGCATATAAATATTTTGCTGGGCGAAATAAGGGCTGTGATTCCGTGGTTGGATTCCCGGATTCAGGTTTCTGGATTCCCGGATTCCCGGTATTGCGCATTCGGGGATCTAAAATCTGGCCCCCATGGCCTGTAACTGTAACTGTGATTTATGCCCCAACCCACCGGCGCAGATATATATCTTCTAACGATGGCAAGGACTCTGGGCTCACCTTTTGGGGCAAAGCAGGAGGAAGGGGGGGGGGGGGGGGGGGGTTTGGGATATATCCATCAGGCATTACTTTTATGTGGCAGTTGTGCTGCCGAGGCGAACTCGTAAAAGCAAAGCAATTTCGCATTCACACTGACACTGACTGATGTGCCGGAGCTGGAGGTCCTTTCGCCTCGCCAACTGGCTGATTCTCCTGCTCCTGCTGCTGCTGCTGTCCCTGCTCCTGCTCCTTCTACTGCTCCTGCTCCTGCTCCTGCTCCTTCTGCTGACTCCCAGCCTGGCTGTGACTGTGGCTCTGGTTCTGGTTCTTGTGCCTGTCATTCATTTCTTATCTCTCGCCTTCGCCTTGAATGTGTCTCTAGGCTGTCATTCTGCTTTCGATGAATATCTTCCCAGGAACCAAGGAATGGGAAGGAAGTGGCATGAACCGGAAATGGGCAGAGAGAGAAATTGGTAGTTAGTTGCAGAGAAACTTGGGAAAAAATCGATTTTGAAATGTAATCATAATAATTTTTTATCTTTTTAAAATAAATAAATTGATTAAGGAATTGTTGAAGGTCCGAACTCACTTGTAAGATCATTTTCTGTGATTAATTAAATTACTTTAAATAGAATAATCTCCCCAAAAGTCACTCCATATTTCCTCAAGTGTAGCAGCAGCGAAAGCGTTTGTAGGAGTGAAAGCCAAAGTGCCGGCGACACAGTCGTCATCGTCAACGTGTAATCATCATCGTCATTTCCAGTCTCGCCCCCCACCCAGCCACATCCTCCGTCCAATCCCATCCACATCCTCATCCTGATTTCCAGCAAAACCATCTCCATTCTCATAAGTATCAGCATCAGAATCAGGAGCGTTGTCGTTGTCGTTGTCGCGAAATCGCTGTGTTTCAAATAGCCTCATTGAGTCCTCCTCCAACCAAGCTCTCCACCACCTTTAACTGCTCCACCAGCTTCAACATCCTTCGCATCCTGCCAACAAAAGCTTGTTTAAGGCACTGCAAGAAATATATATTTGAAATATTCTAAAAATTGATTAATAATATAAGGTTTTCTTAGCATATTTTAAATTAAATAAATTTCCTAAAAGTTTAAGGGGATTCTCTTGCCTGGGGATTGCATAAAACTAGCTACTGGTTTTTTTTCAGTGCATCAAATGCGAACTGCTAACTGCAAACTGTGCGTTCGGCAGCAGCAACGGCAACAGCATTGCCAATGGCAGGGCCAGAGGCAGGCACCAACATCAGAAACATCAACAACAGCAGCAGCAGCAGCAACATTAAGGCCCAGAGGTAGCTACACTTGGAGAAATTTACAGAAAGAAAAGTATGGTAAATGAACAGAGTATATGTACCAGAAATATTTAAATAATATAAAGTATTAGCTGTCTGTGAGAGGAGCTAGAATTTTACTTTTAAGTGAGTAAATACAACTTATTTTAAAACTCTATCTAAACTCTGCATAAATTATTTAGAAATTACTTTTAAACTTTTTCTAAACTAGCTCTAAAGAATTTCTTAAATATCTCTAACCTCTTTATAAACTCTCTCTGTACTCTTTTTAAGCTCTTTCTAAAATCTCTCTAATTCTCATTTGATCGATATCAAATTTCTAAAATCTTTCTAGCCTCTCTATAAACTCTCTCTGTACTCTTTCTAAAATCTCTCTAATTCTCTCTTGATCGATATTGCTGGTTCTTTGCAGGCAAAAAAAGCAAAAGGGAAATAGGAAAGAAGGAAAGTCCACCTAAGCGAATGAAACTTAAACGTAATGCTGTTTTTAATCACTTCCACCGAAAACTCCAAATTTTATAAACTTAGAATATAAAAATATGATTTTTTTCAGGGAAATTTCCCCGAAAGAATACATAACAATTATGTTCAGTGTAACTGTGTACTGGTGCCATCGCAGTTCTCGATGCCGTTGTTATTACAAACACAGAACACAACTTTTTATCACCGTCGCCGCCCCCCAAAATGCCAGTCAGCGTTGCATCGTCAACAGCAGTGTGGCTCCTGGCGGGAGTATCTGGGGATATATATATATATACAAATATATATATATATATCTATGTATATATATTTTTTTTTGTTCTTTCGGATTGCAGGATCGGGGCTATGAGGGTGTTAGCTGGCAGCCATGGGCCGTGAGCTTCAAGAGGGCTTCGAGCACTAACGTTTGTCCTTGTTGTGTGCTCAGTTTTTCTTTCTTTTTTTTTTGGGAGTTTATGGTCTTTGTCACACACACACACACACACAACACACACACCCATACAGACACAAAGGCACATAGGCACACACAGACACGGGCAGCCAGTCAACTGTTATGTGCTCAGCCATTGAAACGCTTTATCAAAACTACCCATGGCTCAGGCTCAGGCTCAGGCTCTCAGGTTGGGTGTGGGGGTGTGGGCGGTGTGGAAAATCCCCCTCTGGGTAGGCGATGAGGCGCTTTTCCGGGGGCCCAAAGAAGCCAGAACACAAGGCAGGACACAGGCCACAGGATGAAGCACAAAAAACAAAAAAACAAGTAGCAGCAAAGCCATAGAACGGCAGGCTCTCAGGCCCAAGTCTCCCTCAGCAAAAATGGCAAAAGTGGCTCTAGGATGATGGCCAGGACCAAGGCTGGCGACTGGAGAGTAGACCCAAGAGTTGTATTTTCTTTTTAAAAACTAGAACTTAACAAGAAACTATTTTAGTAAAATATTTAAAAAATAAAAATATAACAAAAAGATGAGGTAAGCATTTTCTAAATTATATAAATACAAGTCTATCAAATCACTTTAAATGACTATATTAAATTATTAAATCCACCCTCGTTGCCTGCCTTGTTTTTGGTGTTGTATTTGGCCAATGTTTATTTGTTGTCTGCGTGCCTTTCGGGGGTCAAAATTGTAAGCGAAATACGAGCGTTCAGGGAGCCACATCCAAATGGCCAGGGCGCGTTGTGTTGCCTGCCTGGCTTTGATGGCCTGTCGGCAACATCAACATCAACATCAACAGCAGCCACTAAACGCAGCTGCAACAAATGCAGGGAACATTCAGCAGCAACATTAGCAGCACTTAGGGTTAGTAGCAACATTTTCCTAGAAACAGCAAGATTTTTATCAGCAGCCACACAGATCTAGCAACACTTAAAGCACAGCTTGCAATAAAAACAGAACCAATATTAGCAATTCTTTGATTTATAAGAAATATGTTAAGAAAATAGGTAGAAAGGTAGAAATAACTTAAGAAAATGTATAAACAGAGTCAGAAGAATAATTAAGAAAATATCATACAGCAGCAGCCACATCGATTTAGCAGCAACATGAACAACAGCAGCAAAAAAGCTGCAACACACAACGTGAAACGATGGACAACATGGGACAATGTTGCTGTCGATGCATCAATGCTGGAGCCAGGAAAGGCTAAGGGGAGTTCCCGGGGAAAATGAGGAAATTCGGGAGGGGGGAAAGGCAACGAGAATAAACGAAGGCTCCACCTACTCGTCGTAGTCGTCCTTCTGTGCGTTACGGCCGGGCCACGGCACGTACACAGATAAAAATCAAACACACACAATGTCCGAAAAGTGCACTCAAAGGAGGGAGAGAGAGAGAGGAGGTGGTAGAGAGAGAGAGGGAGGGCGCAAGAGGAAGAAGGGTACTGCTGAGCCTGGCAAGGACAGAGACAGAGACAGAGACGGCAGGCAGGTGGAAAAGTCGACACCTGTATTCCCATTGCCCCCAATGGATTTCCTTTGGGCTTCTGCGCCTTTGTGGACTTAAAAATGGCAGCGAAATGGTGAGAAAAGTTCTGATAAAGCTTCAATTTAAGGATTCTACAATGTTTACTCCAAGGTGGGTTAACTTTAAGAATAAGGGAAACCATCTTGATGTGGGAATCTTTCTTTGTTTTACAAATAATTGTATAACTTGATCAGGAAATAGCTCTACTTTGGTCTTATTTTTCAGTTAGTTTCCCTAAGGATATCTTAGCAGAGATCCTGTAGCCTATATCCTATATTCTGTATTATCTAGTGATAACCAAAGACATCAACTCTGGCCTTTCCAGAACCCACTTGCCACAGGGAGCTCCCTGTTCTCCGTTCTCAATGCTCTCCTCTCCGCTTGAATTCTGCTTTGCGGTAGCTTAAAGTATGGTAATTCCTTGGGCACCAACCACCCAAAAAAGCCAACCACCCGAACACCCAGAAACACCCAAAGAACCCAACCCACATTATCCCACAGCAAGTCAAGCCACAAATGCGACTTTCGGTTCGGGTTCAGGTTCAGTTTGGGGTTCGTCCGGGTCCGGGTCTGGGTCTGGGTTCGGCTCCGGCTCCGGCTCCGGCTCTTTTTTATGGCATAGATTATCATAATTATTGTAATACTTTTGCATGGCTTGACTTGCCTCCGCCGCCCCGTCTTGCCCTCCCTTGTTGGCTCGGTTTTCCCCGCTGGGCTTTTGAGCTTCAGTGATTTGCATTTTTTTTGCCCCCCCTTCTGCCTTCTCTGGCCATATTTATGTGCGCTTGGCTAGAGATGAAGATGGAGACAGATATGGGAGGGCAGTGGTAGGGGGGAAAATGCTAGAGAGAAACCAAGGGGTCGGGTCACAACTAGATGACCTGTGTGCCGGCGAGGTGTTGTTGCTGCTGTTGCTACTGTTCCAACAAGTCTCCAGGGAGGTGAGACGATCCCAGTTCCCATATCCCAGAGCCCAGAGCTCAGATCCGAGCCCAGAAGTTAGCATCTGTTAGGAAAAAAAAAGAAATGTAACGCGTATGATGATGACGATGATGTGGCACTGGCCAAGGGGATGCTGATGATGAAGATGGGCCCCATGTGGCGTCTCGATCTCAGCCAGTGCATAATCCCACCGGCTGCCGAAAAGATCAATCAAAGTAAATGACTTTCCGATTGAGTTTCAGGCTGACACAGCACTTGCACCTACAAAGAACGAGTCCCATGGTTAGGAGAGTAGTAGAAACTTTTGATTTTTGGAGTTTCTTTTTATTTTTATTTATCTTTGAGGACTTAAGAATGTGATCATGACGTTTTTTGATATCCTTGATGATTCACTAACAAAATTGGCTAACAAAACTCTTTTAATTTTTCTAAAAATCTCAAAAAACACTCTCAAAAAAAATAAACAAGAAATTCCACCTATTATTTTGTAGCCGAGATAATTGGCTTATCAGAAGTTCGTTTTCCACCGGCAGCCACAATTGCCACTTGCGCCGCATGTCCTGTCCAGTCCCTGTCGCCTGTCGCCTGTCGCCTTTCTGTTTCCCAGTTCCTTTTCCCATTTCCCTTTTCCCATTGACTTTGGCATTTGGCAATTGCATTTAGCGCCAAATCAAATCGTCGGATAATCACGTTACAAAAGCCAAATGCGCTGAAATTAAAGACAAGAACGCGGCATGTGGGCCTCCGCCTGGGTCTGGGGTCTGGGCTTGAGCAGGCTCTCTGGCGTGTGGCAACTGTATGAAAGTGCGCAAGGACATTCATCCGAGAGGGCTTGGGCTTGTCGACGACAGGCGACAGGTCAACCCCAAAATAGCAGCTCAAAACACCAGGCGCGGCGACCCCTTGGAATGTCCCAACCCCTGCTGTGATTTTCGGGCAGCTTGCTGAACTCCCGCTGGGATCAGAGAGATGCGCCGCCGAAGTCGCATCTTCCTACGTCCCTCGTCTGGTCCTTGGTCCTGTCGCTTGGCTTTGACGTGCCTGGCCTCCAGCTCCTGGCCGTGTTTTCCAAGCTCAAATTCGCGAATCAAGTTGAAAGAGTGTTGCCAGGCGCATTTCCGTTAAAACCAGTGTGACCATTTTATATAAATAATATTAAATGATTCATATATCATGTTTATTTTATAAATATATATATTTTTTATAATGTTTATATTACTTAGTATAAAAACCAAGTTTTACTTCCATTTAGAAGCTATTTTTCTTGAGAAAAAACTGACCTTCATGCCAAATCTGACTATTTTTCGGTCAAACTAACTTTGAGAGGGTTGGCAACTCTGGCCAATGGCATCGACTAATGTTTGTTTTGCCGCACAGGGACATGTGCAACACTCCGGGGCATATATGTGTACATATGCCATTCACTTTTTCGAGTGTGTATTTCACGGCCCGTCGACCCGCGGCCCTCATTTCCCCCTTCTCTAGTTCAGAGTTGCCACCCCCTTCCTCCAGCATGCCAGCAGCACCCTGCGGTGTGGTCCACACCCTCCCTGGAATTGTCGAAATAAAAAGGGAACTATTTTGTTTGTATTTAGATTGCATTACTAAGCAAATTGCGGAAAAATTAGCGGCTGATTTGGGGATCATCTAATTACAAGGGCAACCGGCACACACACAGGGCACAGATGTGATGATGGGCGGGGGCAACGGAACACAGATATCGAGATAGACTATATATCACATTACTTTGATTTGGCTCGGTTTTGTGACCGCGGCTAGCTTGGCCAGAAACTGCCATATGTGCCCTAAACGCATCTGTATCTTTTTTTTATTTGTTCGTCCCTCAACAATTGCCCAGCGAGGGTTGTCGGTTTGAATATATATCCCGGAGGGGAAATGCATTGAGAAAAGCGATGCCATTAAATTTGTTACGATTCGAGCATGAAACCGCATTTAAGATCGCATCAACAACAGGTACAAAAAAGCTTGAAAGATACCTTAATTTTTATTGCACTAATTCCTGTAAAGGTATATAATATACCAAAAATATTTAATATAATCAAAAATAATATATAATAAATTATATCAAGTAATTTTTGAGATTTAAAAACTCAGGGGAAACAGGTCAGAATAATTTCAATTCCTTGCAGATATCCTTTTAGAGTTTCAGCTGTGTCTTCTTATTTTATCTTCAGTTTTATCACTAAACTTAAAAAATTAAATACCACAGTATGTGACCAAAGAAATAAAGTAAAAAATTAACTTGTAAAACACTAAAAGTAAAACTAGTTACACTTAATTTTAAATTTAACTATCAGCAGAGCTCTTGTCGTATTTTATTCGACTTCAGCATCCATTTTTTTTGTAATTTATTTTTTAACTTCCTCTTATTATTATTGAGTTTTTTTTTTAATTTTTCTTTTCTGAAAGAAGAAGGAAATCCTCTTCCTTTGAGTTACATCTCGAAATACTACAACTTCTTTTTAATTTATGGAAGGGAATTATCGTCGCTTAGAATGCTTTTGCTGTTGGTTACTGAATTCAACTATAATTTTGATGTCAATAAATTAATAGCGAGGATATGTTGCAGATATGTTTTAGATTCTAAATAATTCTTAGTTTTTTTTAAATTTATAATTATTTAATTTTGTAATTTATATTATTTTTTCCATATATTTTTTCGTATTGTACTTTAAAATGTAAATTCTGATATTTCTTGTCCCATTTCCATTACTATTTTGAAATCTTACTGTGCGGTAGATCATAAAAAAACTTTGCCTTGTTTGATGGAAAAGTAACTAGTTGCCTTACTCCCTGGCAATTTCCACTTTCCCTAACTACTCCTCCCCCTCTATATATATATATATATCTATATCTTTTCCTACAACTGCAGCCATCTCGCTTCCGCCGAGCAACTTGTTCTGCTTTTTGTTCGCAGTCAAAAATCCACTTGAGTGAAAGTTAAACAAGTCGACAAGGGAAGAATCCCTTGGCTTTTCCTCCTCCTGCCTCCCCCTCCAGCTTGTTCTTGTCCTTGTTCAGGCGGGGGGAGTGCCACATTTTCTGCTGTAGTATTTCCGTTTTCTCAGTTTTTAACAAAACACAGCCGCAGGCGATTTTCCAAAAATGATTTCGGAATGAGTTTTTCTTTGCCTCGAACTCCTTGAGCCGTACACCGTCCTATCCCTCCCACCTCTATATTTTCCTCTTTTATATAGATATATATATGTATATATTGCTATATATATGTATACATTTGTATATGTGTGTTGTGTGTGTGTGTGTGTGTGTGCAAAAGTTGCAAAAGTGATTCGGGCATAAAACAGATAGAGAAGGAAGTCGGTGGATTGGGCGCTGAAAGTGGACGGCTTGCCTGGGGGAAGGCAGGACTTTGGGGGCGGGGCAGGACTAAGAGGGGGAAGGAGCCCAGTCAGTCAAGATGGCTGCCAGTTGGAGTGTTGCCGTTGATTCCCCCCAATGAAGCGGAAGGAAGTGAAGCAGAGTCCTTGGACGGCCATCGCTCTTGCTACCTGTGTTCGAATGACAATTTTCCTAGGGAAAGCAAGTGATGGGAATTCTTAAAGATATTTTTATTTTAATAAATTAAGTTTACTATTACTTAATTTCAGAGTTTTCGAATTCTTCACAATTTTGACGACCCCCAGCCTTATCTTTTTTATTGGAAAAAATAACAATATGAAAATCGATGCTTGGAAATGCCATAACTTGGCCAAAAATCCATCAATTTCAATTCTGAAAGCACAGAAGTGTTAGTTTTAAATAAATAAATTATGATACTAAAGGTTTTCGGCTTGGGTTTCTATAAAAATAAGTTCTGGTGTCAGGCAGCTAATTTACTAAAGATTGCTGATTTATTTTGCACTCTTGCTTGCTTGCAGATTATTCTTTAAATTTATAAATGTCCTTAATTTATTTTATTATTTTTTAAATTATTTATATAGTTAAAAGTATTAATTTATTTGAATCTTTACTGCATTTATTTAATTTAGAGTTGCTCCATTAAGAATCTTCTCTCTTCACTAAATTGAATCCTTAAACTAATTCTTTTTTTTTCTGAAGCAAGTAACTTTAAGTAGAATTTATTCTTAAATTGCTAAAGCTGCAGTGAGTGTGTGTGTAGGGAGGGGGTGTGCGTGTGTGTGGAGGTGTGTGTATATATCACCCGCTAGCGACAGGTAATTGTGTTTCAGTTGCTTCTCCTTATTTTTCTTTGGCAACAATAAAAACGATGACAATGCCACTTTTTGTTGTTCTCGTTGTTTGTTTATTTGTTGACGAAGAGTGGGGGATAGGGGTAGGGGGATGAGTGGGTGGGGGGTTGCTGGGAAGTATAGCCTTGAGAGACCGGTGCGTCCTTCAATCTCCATTGCTGCTGGAAAACTCATTCAAACTTGAACGCAATTTTTCTTTGCTCCTCTATTCACACGCACTTGTGTGTGTGTGTGTGGAAGAAAGAGCTTGTGTGTGTGTGTGTGTATGTTTCCCCCGCTCTATCCCCCCCTTATTCATTTCCTCGGCCGTTTTACCTTGACGCTCTTTATGAGGCTCCCACAGCAGCCGAAGCGAAATGTGTATGAAAATAAAAAATGATAAAAGTTGGCAGATAAAAATTACACACGCACACCCCCAACACACACACACACACCCTACACTCACCATTATACACCTGCATACAAAATGGCGAACCCCTGCCCCAATTTGGGCCCCTTTCCCACCTCCACCAAGTGTGTTCATCCTTCGTCCTGGCACCAAAACTCAATTCCAAGCCCCCCTCCTCTCGCCTCAGCCCGAGGAACATCCATGTCGAGAATTGTAATTTTTCTTGCTTCATTTCCTTTGCCCGTTTTCGTTTCGTTTTTCCTTTTATATATATATTTTTCCTGGCATTTTTCTCCTTTTTTTGGCACCTTCATTGAGAATAAGCATCGACAGGCATTCGCACAGTGGAGTCAATTGGGGGTTTTTTGATATTGAATTAATTTTAATCTTTATCTTTATTGGTGTTTCTTATTTTAATATTTTATTAACATTTTTTGAAAAGGAAACCCCTACTTTTAAGCTAAAAATCTCTTGAAAGAAACATAAATTTTATGAGTTTTCGAACTATATATTTTTATTTTGTTATTTTCATGTTATATATTTATTTATTAATTTATTTATAGTTTTAAATTATTTTATTTTCATGTTATCAACATCCTTGTGCTATGAATTTACTTAAAATAAATCAATTTTTCTCATAAACCTTTTTTTCATATACAAAAATATTGAAAATTATCCTTCTTAATTTTATAAAAACCTTAAATACTAACCTGACCATTGTATCTTGCCCTATGCCGGTTTTGGGTCCTCTTTCAGGTCCTGTGCTCGATTCCCTGCTCCTTGTTCCTTGTTCAATATTAAGCTTCTTTGCTCTCGGTGCCATTTAACATTGTACAGACCCCACAATCCGGAATCCCCTCTTATTTTTCCCTATTTTTTGTGTTGTTGTTCTTCTTCTGCTACAAGGACTACTTGGAAAATTTTTCATGATTTTCCTTTTTTTTTTCGCCTCCCTCTGCAATTTTTCTTGCTCCACTTGGACTTTTCCTGCTGCTGCTGGTAGCATTACTTTTTCTTATAGGCAATGAGTTGTCTGCTTTCCACTTGGCAACTTTCGATTCAAGGGCACTGGAAGAAATAGGGGAATATAGCAAGAAAAAGGTTAAATTTCCATAAATTTTATTGGAATTTATAATTTTTAAAATTACTTTTGCATACTGAAAAAAAGTTTAAGGCTTTCAGAAATCTTTATTTTCCGTAATGCCGCTTAGAATTGAGACTTTCTTTATTTTATTAAAAAAGTATATTTGATAATCTATAGAAATTTATGAAATTATTTCAAGTTCTTCTCTTTCTTATTAGATTTTTTAATATTAAAATTTTAAAGAAATTTATCAAGGAGTCCTCTCCTTTTTCCCTTGTGTTTATCAGCTTAAAGTTTAGTTTGCAGGAATACTTGTGCCGAAAGGACTCCTGGGCAAGCCAGATCGAAGCGTATAAAGAATGCAAAACCAAATTATGATGTCCTTTAGAAAGGCAAAAATCCCTTTGCCACATTCACCTTTTCATTTTTTTAAGCTACTTTAACTTTTTCTCCTTCCAACAGGAGATTCCTTGTAGAACATAATTTATCTGTTTGTAGAAGGAATGATTCAAGGTGTGTGTGTGTGTGTGTGTGTGTGCGACATTCGCGAATGCAATTTAAATATTTGCATTTCCCTGTTTTTATTTTATTCCGCTGGAGTTTTTCCCCCACGGAGCGATGTGGCACGTGGAAAATGCATTGTTGCCAGGCTGATCTCTCGGGGGTTGAGAGAGAGAGAGAAGGTGTAACAGCAGATTGAGTTGCATTTTCATTTCTTTTTTTATTTATTTTATTTTTTTTTTAAGAAAAGTCCTACCTCCTCCTTAAAGCTTTAAGCATTGCCAGCTGCAAAATTGCATTACCAAGTAATTTTCCCCCGCTCTCCCTTCCTCATCAAGCTGTCGTTTTATTTTGCGCGCAATGTGAAATTGAAGTGAGGCAGAGATGGCGCTCAGCCAGGAAAAACAGGAACAGGAGCTGCAATATACGAGGGCAAGGGACATTTACAGTTAACTTCATAAAGAAAATTTAACGAGCAACATCCTGTGCATGCTGGGGACTAAGGAAGGGAGGGGAAAGTAAAGAGTAGGGAAGGCCAAGAAAAAGCGTAAAGGACGAGGTGGAGAGCGCAACAAGGATGACGACAACAAGATAAAATGCATGCTGGCAGGAGAAAGGAGACTGCAGAATGCAGAAAGCGAGACACGACAAAATACATTATACAAGGACAACTCGGACAGGATGCACTGAGGGAAATCCTCATAGAAGTATTATTTGGGTAAAAGTTAGAGCTACGATACAAAGCTACAATTAAATATATATTTATTTTGTAGCGTATTTCTATAGTTTGAAAATTTCCCTATATAATTTCTATAATTTTTAGCTTTCTTAAAATATTTTTTATGGTGTTTTTTTTTTGGGCAGAGATATAGACAGGCCATGAAACGGTAGCAAATAGAAGGCCGCCATCTGCCCATCAGACACTCATCAGGTCGTACTGCCTCACCTTCAATCCTTGGGTCCTGCTTCCTTCTCCCCTCTCTCTCTCTCTCTCTCGTTCTCTCCTACTATCCCTCGGCACAGGCAGCTGCAAAATCCAGGAGGGACAGTGGAGAAGGTAGGCAGCGGAATGCCAGTTAACGAGTTTTCTCCATTCGCCATTTTCATGGCAGCCGAGCAGGGTTCCCACAGCTCAGCGAAGGAGTTTGCAGGGTTTTTCTCCAAATATATTTCATATATATATTTTTGAAAAGTCTAAAAAAGATAAATAAATAAGGATTTCTTTGAATTCAAAAGTGATATTAAGGGGTTTATGCAATTAAACTATAAAAATTTAAAGATATTAACTATATTACAAACAATTTTATATAAATTAAAATACAAGTCTTACTTGCTTAACTAATAAATACAAGTGTGTACCTTCGTCTAGTGTTTAGTTTGAAAAATTTCTACTACTAACTTCATATTTGTTACTGGCCCCAGTAGTTGCCGTGTTGTTGTTGGGGTTTTGCCTGTTACGCTTTAAAAACACGATTCCGAGGCCTTCGCAACTGGATTGAAGGAGCGTCATAGATAGAGCACCTCTTGTGGAGTGGTAGAGTGGTGTGGCATGGAGTGAGATGGTGCCCCTGCCCATCAACAGCGTCATCATCAACATGACATCCTGGCAGTCAGCTTTTCCACCTCTCATTTTGCCATGTAATACCCGCCAGGGCACCCGGAAAGCCCCTGCGAACCCCAGTGTCTATCAGTTTGCGTTGCTTTTTTGGGGTTAGCCAGTGACATTCCCGGCCCGGTTGAGTGGTTCTCGCTGGGTGGAAAATGGAACATGGCAGCATTGGGGGGAAAATGCGAAAATTCAGTTATGAATTCATTTCGAATTGAGGTAACATGATTACCGCTATGATGATGCTCTTCCGCTTCAACATCGTCAATATATTTCGCTTGAGCTGTGTTTATTTACGTGCCCTGCTTGCCGAGGGTCCTGGGATTGGGCCTTGCTTGGGCTTCAGCTTGGGCTTGGGAGTCGTCGGGCCAGGGGGAGTCTAGGCAGTTGATGTCTGGGTTTGGGTTTGGTTGGTGTGGGGGTTGTTGGTCCTGTCTTCTGTTGGGGGGTTTGGGAACAGCCTGAAATGAGCTTTTGCCACGCCAAGGTGGCGCTGCTCAAATAAACGAACGCCTCGTTGAGAGAACAACAACAACAACAGGCAACAACATTTATAGCATCTGTACTTGGAAAAATATTATTTCTTTTAGGTATAAAAAAATAACAAAAATATTAAGCAAAAAATAATAAAATAAAATAAAAGAACAGAAAAATTACTTATACCTTAAAAGGTTAGTAACAAAAAGTTGTGAAGTTACAAACAACTTCTGATGGTAAATACTTACAATCGTAGAAAAATAAGGAATAAATTCTACAAAGTCAATTGAATTTGTTGTATTTATATTTTATATTTTGTAAATACAGCGCCTAAAAAAATAGAACAAATTTAATTTCAATATAAAGAATATTTTGTACAGAAATTAATTACCAAAAGAAAATCCGTAAATTAACTATGTATTTTCTGTTGGTAAAAAAATGTAAATATATTTAATACAAATAAATAATAATAATTAATTAAATAATTGCAATAACATGGCATACTTAAAGTAAATAATACATAAATAATAAAGAATAAATAAATATTATAACATAGCGAAAAGAATAGACACTTGAATATTTTACACAGCTTTATCTTATTGAATTGTCATTATCAACAAATAGCTCAAAATTTTATTATTAAACTTTACTTAAACTAAAGAAAGACGTGATACTTTTTATATTTAAAATTTTATATTTCTAATTAGGGCTACAGCGACCCGCCTGGTGATGGTGATCAAGATTCTACGGACTTCTGAGGGTCAAAAAACTAATAAGGACCGTACAGGTTAAGGGTATAAAACTCTAGAGTTGTACATACATATAAAACATAACAAAATATTTAATTTAAATAATTAAATTAAATAAATAATCATGCTATATGACTTACCTAACCTACCATAATTCTGTTGTCTTACTTGCAACCTATCTGAAACTTGGTACACTATATCCTTAATATATCTTAATATATCATATAAAGTCAAATCAAATTAAATAAACAAGTCAAATATTTTAAGGATATCAGCTTGTTTCTGTGAATTTTCCCCAGTGTTAGGAAGGCAGATTGCTGAGGAAAATCAGAGGCAGGGACAGCAACAGAGGAGGACAGGGACAGGGGCGTCAAGGGGCCGGATGCTTCCAAAATGGGGGCTCAGGGGAGGCGGTATTCTCCCCCCCTCTGTTAAGTGGGGGCGCGCGCGCATCATCTACAAAATGGCTGTCAACAACAACATGGCGTATACGCGTTATGAATACGCATTGCTTGTTTAAGTCGCTCTCTGTGTGTGTGTGTGCGGGGACGCAATGGGTCGCCAGGGGGCGGTGTGTGTGGGCGAAGGGAAGAGTGGAGCCGCCGCTGCTGCTGTTGATGGTGGTGGTGGTGGTGGAGCGGAGCAGGCAAACTGACTTCCCCAGCGGCACTTCAAGTACTTAAAATTTCACACTTTTTTTTCGCAACTCCCCCGCCTGCTGCCCCACCATGTTTGTCTTGTTTAAAGCGAAAAAGTTGCCGCAATTTAACTTGAGCAACATTTTTCTGTGTTCTGTGTTCTGTTTTTTGTTTTTTGTTTTTACTGGAAATAGGTAAAGTTTAGATTGTTCATTTGGCAGCCATATAATCCCAGTGGAATATCCGTACAATTGTGAGATAATATCAAAAGTGCCAAAAGGCCAGAGGCCACAATGATGTTGGTTTCTAGATTTTTGAATGAGATTCTTTCTTTAATATTTTGTATATTTTTTAAAATAGGTTTTATTTCTAAGTCTTGTTCAAAATTAATCAAGATTTCAATTTCAAACTATTGCTGCAGAAAAAACAAACTACTGGTTAACCAATTTCCGTTACAAAATCAGGAATATTTTTAGCATATATCATTTTTTTCAAATATTTCAAATGCTGCGATAGTCTATCGATAGTTACAAAATTAGGGATATTTTTTCATAGATAATTTTTTCAAATATTTCCAATGTTTCGATAGTCTATCGATAGTAAATCGATAGGCAAGCATTGGAATGTCATATCACGTAGACCATCAAGTCTCCTGTCAGTTCACCAGACCCTATATAAAGGCATCTTCCACGGCATTGAAATCAGTTTCTGTAGAGCTTTCTACAGTCAAGAGCTCCTTTCTTATTTTATTTTGATTTCTTTTTTTCTTATTCTTATAATTATTTATTTCTTATTAAAATTTATATTTTAAGTCATTAGATTCCTTCTTATATTCAGCTCCTCCAAGATCACCAAATTTTATTTAACTTTATTGATTTCCCTATTATATTATTTTATTTAAATTACGTCGTCTGCATTTTTACTATGACTCGGTTCACTGGTTGATTTGTTTTTAATTTCGAAATTAACAATGCCTAGATACATATAAAGGTTTAACCAACCGAAAATATTCATAAAGTATCGTCTATGATGGCATTGTAGAGGTAGGGAAAAGTCTATATTGATTTTGTGCAGAATTGGGAATTATTTATTTTTTTTTTTAACATTATTGTAATAAAATGTCATATAAAAAGGACGAGTCTATATTGATTTTGTGCAAAACTCTGATCTATCGATGTTTAATTTGTTTTTGTTTTTAATTTGTTTTGCTTTTTTTTTTTTTTTAATTGTCATTAACGACCCATCCTTTCAATGGCTTACGAACACTGTGACAAAAGTCCAAATTTCTTTACGTCCAGTTTGACGAACACTTAATTTTAACAGACAGTTAAAAGGTTTATTTAAATTTAAGCCACATTTGTTGGACTTTAAGTCTGGCCAGGGGACCTTTAAGGACGCTCCCATCCGATTTTGTGATCGTTTTGGCCAATGCAAATGCTGCAACTTATCACATGCAGAACAGTTGCCCAAAAATTGCGTAATGCCAAAAATAATCAAAACATAAGCCCGGACGGCCAGCATCGCAACACACAACAAACAACACACACACGGCAAGCGATGTGCACACACACACAGCATACAAAAAGTAAATAAATATGCTAATAAATTTTTCAAAATAAATCTGTAATAGATAGCAGATATGCGGAGGCAACCAAATAACCAACGACAACTAAATGCAGTCCCCCGCCACTCTCTCTCTCTCTCTATCTATTTTTATTTCTATCTCTTTCTTTCTGTGGCCTGCTCACCTGTACCCCCATCTCGCTTGCGGGCGGGGGCCGCCCGGTAAAAGTTTTTAATCCACGTTTGGCAAAATTTTTCACACAAATATTTACACAACTCTTCGCTCTAACGATTTGCGCAAACACGAGACACACACGCACACGAGCACAATATTTGATGCCGATAAACACACATACACTGTGAAAAATGTAGGTCATTTCAATTAGTTTTTAAATTTCAATTAAATGAATTACATAATTTCTTTCGTTTTAATTAATTTTGTTTCATTTTATTTTAATGTTTTATTATAATGTTCTGATTGTTTTAACAAGATTTAAAAAATTGCCATAATTAGGCTTTAAGGCTTCGTATGCTACGGTATTTATTTTTGGTTCTCTTCACATAGTTATTTATTTATTTTTTTATTTTAATTTTATAATTATGCAAAAGATTTAAAAAATTATCAGAAGTTCAGAAGCTAAGCAAAGCTAAGTTATTAGGAATTCACTAGGGGCTTTGTGAGATTTCGTCTGCTTTACCTTTGCACCATTTGACTTATTTTAATTTTATAAAACTCAAACTCAAAGGATTTTAAAAATAAGCATAGATCCAGAATGATGCCAAGTCAGTGTCATTAGTAAGCTACTGGGGGCTTTGAGGCTTCGGCTTTGATGCTTGCTTTTTAGGGGTTTCCCTAGTTTAAAAAAAAATTTTTATATTTTTCCATTTTTTTTATTATTGAAGTTATAAGAAAAGGATTTTATCTCAAATAAATAAATGAATTTAAGACATTCTAGAGGCACTTGTGTTATCTTTACGCATAGGAAAACGATTGCAAAACGATTGTATGCACGTAACGCATCTTACTACTGTAAAATGTCTTTGCATCAGCTATATATCTTTGTACATACTTAAAACAAATTATAATGTAATTTAGGCCATTTTACATGTTCCAAAAAAATATTAAAAATACTTTCGTATACATTTTTTCCAGTACACAGACAGCCAGACACGCACACCCACATGCACACATACATATGCAGTTAGACAGACATTTTAATGTTTGTAAAGCTTTTAAATGCTTCACACACACATACATACATATATACATATATTTTTGCTCTTTCCTTTTCCTTCTCTTTCTCCCACTCTCCTTGGCTTTCTTCGTCTTTCCCTCTCGATTTGTTTTCTCCTTTTTATGCTCCTTATTTCTCTGCTGTTTGAGTGTATTTGTGTGTGTGTCTGTGGAACAAATGGCAAAACAAATAATAAACCAAAGCAAAAATAAATAAATGAAAAATTTTTAATAAGAATTTTATTTTGTGATATTTTTAGAGACAAAAGAGGATTGAACGGTAGGCAGGCAGGCAGTCAGCCAGGCAGGCAGGCAGGATGTTGGTTGACGGAAATCTCTTGTTGATTTTCATTTTTGCTGTTTGTCTGCTAAACACAAAACAAACAAAGCTGGGAGACGGGAAAATTGTGGGGGGGGGGAGAGGAAAAGGGAAATGGAGCAGGGAAATTGGGGAAACTTCAGCCCATTCACTTTGGCAGCCTTCTTTTACTCAACACGCGAGGAAAGTCAAATAATCGAAGAGTTCATGTGAAAAATTACGACTTTTTTATGAAGGCTTTAAGCGGTTTCTTCTTTATTTTTGTTTTTTAAGTATTTTTTTATGTTTGTGTGTAAATAATAATTATTTATATGACATTAACAATAAGGAGTAGGATAAATAAAAAATATAGGCGGAAAAATAAAGAGAACTGTTGAGTTGTTTTTAGTTTTCTCGAAAAACAAGCAACCTTTAAAAAATATATAAATATATTGCAAGTTATGTTGTTTAATTGATTATTTTTAATTCAAAGACTATAAACTTTTTCCGTTGAAAGAAACCAGATTTTTAAAGCTTCCCACCAACCCTATAATTTTTTTTAAACTAAAAATAAAGATTAATCGGATTTAATAGAAAGAAGGCAGCATTATGTGATTAACTTCCTACGCCTACATTAAACCGCCATCAATTTCCTCATCGTTTAAAGTGAAATTCAACTCTTTTTTCGGGTTAAAAAATTAAATTCAAGCACCAGCAAAAACCGAATTAAATATGCCACGAATCGGGCAACGGCGATGGCGACTATTAACCGTCTCGATCCGGGGTTATAGACACAAGTATTAGTATATATATCCGTATATAGACATCATATTTATGGCCTTGTGTGTGCGTAAATAAATGATGAAATTTTTATGGGTCGTTTGGAATTGTCTTTGGACGGATTTTGATTGTTTTTTCTGTCGATCTAAGCGCATTTTGTGTTTGCGGTTTTCTGATTTTTGCTGAATTTCCAACAGTCAGGCAACACAGCAACAAATAGCAACAACAACAACAACAACAACAACAACAAAATGGCAATGAATGAATATTCATATTCGCAATCGAGGGTATATTCCGGCATTGGATTGTAATAAAAGGCAAAATCAACACAAAAATCGTAATAAAATCAAAGCAAACAATGCCAAAAGAGTTTTTTTTTTCGGGGGGCTGTGGTGGGGCCATATCCTCGCAGCCATATTCATAAACATGAATGCTCGCCCGCCCATACATGTGTATCCTGTGTATCCTGTGGGCCTGTCCTGTCCTAGTCTGTTCTGTCCCCCTTTTGCATGCTGTCTGTTTGCACAGCCGACGCCATATTTAATAACATATCAATGACTATTTTATTTTGGCGCAGGAGTAGAAAGGATACCCTCAAAAAATTCAAACCCAAATCGGGGAACAGCCAGGAGTTGCATTCAAAATGAGAAATGAAAATATTGCAATAACAAATTGTATTTTCTGGCCGCGATTGTTTAGGAATAAAATGATGTTTTCTGCTAGTAAAATATATATAAAAATACTAAAAAATACATTATAAAAATAAGAAATAATTTTTTTTTAGATACTTTATAGCTTTGAGAATGATATATGTACATAATCCTAATCCCTTAAGAGTCAAATCCATCTTCTGTTGGAATTTCTACCCATCTACCAGATAAAATCGCTGCAAATCGAGCGCAACGGTGCCAAACCACTTGCTTGCTCTTTCTGCATCTCACGGATGCTAAAACCGAGACACTCAGATACGCAGATACCGAGATACTTTGGGATGAATGCAGGCAACCACTAATTGCCGGAGCCCAGGCAAGCGCCACGCTTAATTACACGATAATTTCGCATGATCTGGACCAAAACACTCGACATATACACAGATATATATATAGAGAAGATATACGTATGTATATATAGCTTGTATTTGTTCCAGGGAAATCTTGGATTGACCGGCGAGCGAGCATAAAGCGCTTAAATGGAGCGTGCCGCTGCTGAATTTCAGCTTATTTAATGCAAATGAAGCGACCCAATCCGACTTCCAACTGAAGGCCATTTCACTGTCAAGTCTCTGCATACAGAGTGTACGTACGTATCTTTTGCTGTAACTGTAGCTGTATCTTTAGCTGTATCTGTATCTCTACCTAGTATCTGCTGCAGTGTGTGTGTGTGTGTGTGCATGTTGACGGCGCCTGATAGCCATACCCATTCCGCAAGTCCAATTTCCACAAAAGCCCCCTTTCTTCACGCTCCATTCTACTCTGCCCTGATTCTTCCAGTTCCCTAGAACCAGTCAAGGTGTACCGAATGCACCTCTTACAAATTGCTTTATATATATAGAAAAGTTGTAAGAAATATCTTTGATGAAAGCCAATGAGAATGGGAATTTTATAAAATGTATCCAAGATATATTTTGTCAAACAAAGCATGTATCTATGTATCTCATAAATAATGCAAATAAATCAAGGCAGTGGGTATCCCCAGGGTCTGTAGGCTCCCTTAGCCAGGCTCCAACTTGCTTTTGGCTGCAATCTAGCCCAATCTATCTGCGCAGACATCTTCAAAGGTGGGGCTACGTGGGCAGCTGCCTGCCATTCTGCCTTGCTGCTTTACTGCTTTCCTGCTTTCCTGCTCTTGTGCTTTCCCGCTTGTCTGCTTTTCTCCTTTTCAGCTGTCTTGGTTGCCGTGGTTGCTTTCAGTGTCGACGACACGTGTTCAAGTTTTTCGGGGCGACAACAGAAGACACAAGACAGAAGACAGACGACGAACCTTGGACGGACAGCTTTATTACACGAGTTATGAGCGAATCGCTGCCAGAGATACGCATATGTATCTGAAGGATGCACACTTTGTATGTACAAGCCCAGATATGTGCACTGCAAGTGGGTGGCCTGGATATTTAAAAACACTGAGAACTGCTGAGTTTTCTTAACCAACTTAAATGTTAATTACAAAACCAAAATGTAGAGGATAAATAAGTTAAGTTCCTCTTCCGACTTAAAATCTTAAAAAAAAATATTAATTCCTAAGAAAGTATTAATAATAGGAGTTGTATCTACAAATTTTTCTCACTGCATCTACACTTAGCTTCGTGTGGGTGTGCGAATCCAGATTAATGTTGCTGGTCCGCTCGATTCGATCAATATTGAAATGAATGCAAATTGCAAAAACATCTTATTCGGGGAGGGAGTCGATGGGAGTCGATGTCCGGGGCCAAAGCAGATGTGATGCAGCGATGCAGATGAACCGATATAGCAGATACCAGATACCAGATAGTCCAGGCTTATGGCCAGTCCGTACCTCCTAAGCTCATTATGGAAATTATTGAAAGGTAAACAGGAGGAGAAATAGGAGGTGCGCAGCAGGAGGGAGAGCCAAGACAGAAGTCCTTAAAGCACTTGTGGCACTTTGTAGTCAAAGTGTTGGTATTTGGAGAGCTCAGAGAACTGTTTTCCTTAAGTAAGACTTTAAAAGGGATTCAGAAAATTATAAAATTTAATTACAAATACATATTCATTCACTTCAAGTCACTGAAAAAGTATTCTTTTGTCCTTAAACTTTAACATTTTAGTTTCCTAAAACCTAAAAAAGTCATTGTTCAACCTAAAACTAAATGAATTTTGGATTATCTGCCTTAATGGCACAATTTCTCATCTATATTTATATCGGTGGGGGACAGCGATTTGGCAGGGACTTTGGACAGGACATATGACCATTGCATGTGGCCTTTCAGACCAAACTTGATGGCTATCTAAGCCATTTTTTTGTGTTGCTATTTGCTACTTGCTTCTGCTTCTTGCTTGTGCTTTGTTGCTTTTTGCTTATTCCGAGGCCCCCATATCGAATGCAAACTGACAGCCCAGCAAGTTGGCAACGTTTTGTTTTTGGTGGCAACTTCCCCCCTTTTGCCGCCCGCCAAAAGGTGTCAAAGTGACAAGGCCTTAATACATTTTTGTAACCATTTTCCAGCGTTACGGTTTTCGATGTCATTTTGGGTTTTGTCCAGGGGAAAGAAGAGTGAAGAGGGTTATGTGAATTGAGTGGCTTGCGTGCCGCATGCACTGACCTCTGCTCGTGCCCCCTTCCTTTGGCATTAAACGATCGCATTTCGGACCACATATTGAGCTTATCAAATATTAACACATTTTCGAGCGCTGACATATGCGGCTCCCATTGGCACCCCACTGCACCCTCTCCCTCCTGAAAGACCCCTTAATGCCACCTAAGACCCCCTCGAAAGCCGTTGCCTCCCTTGGCTACATATGCGTCGGCTTCCGCTGTTACGTGTGGCATGTCCTGAGCTTGTTGTTGCCCCATACTAGTGTCTCTTTCCTATTTTTACAGACATGAACATGTCCCTGTTACTGTCTTCCGACTCTGTCTTTGTTTTTGGTTCCCAGGGTGTGTGTGTGTGTGTGCTAGCTTGGCTACCCCAAAGAGTATGTCGTCCATCTTATAAAATATATAGTATTTAAATATCATTTTTATATATTTTTATTCTTATTATATTTTTATGTTTTAAAGCTTTAAAATATCTCCAAAGAAATATTCCAATCATGCTATATGACTTACCTAACCTACCATAACTCTGTTGTCCAACTTGCAACATATCTGAAACTTGGTACACTATACCCTTAATATGTTTTAATATATCATATAGTCTCATAAATATTGGTCTTCTCATACAGCTGCTATGTCCCATATATGTATGGCCAGGGTATGTCCCATTTCGTTATGCCAGCTTGTTGTGAGCTTAGCGTGAAATGACATTGCGTGCGAGTCGACTTCCAATCGCTGCCCAAGACAAGGAGACGAGAGTGGGGTACAAGACCTAACCCCTGACAGTCAGGAACCCAAAGAGTCTCAAAAACAGTAGCATTGCATGTGTGGACGCGGCTGTAGCATGTAGAAATTTCAAAAAGGACTGGGAATGGGTTCGGGACATGCGTTCCATTCATCAAAAGCTAAGAATACACTTCGTTTACAGCAGCCAAAAGATGGAAAATTATTTAAAAAAAATTATTTTCTAACATTTGTGAAACTTTTTAGGGTTCCTAGAGGATTCCTCCAACCTGAGCTGCTCTTTATATACTCCGTTGAAAGTTAAAGTATTTCTTAAATATTCCTAGAAACTTTTTAATTAACAATCTTAGGCTTATGTTTAAAGACTTACTTATTTATAAATGTTCGAATTTCTACCGGAAATGATAACTTTTCGGTTGCTTTTCCTCCTTAACCACTTAGCTGAACTAATAAGCTGCACAATTTGCTGCTTGTTTGGCATTTGCAGTTGCATCGTTTTAATGACAAAGCAGGGGCATGGGGAGGGGGGAAAAGCCCCCCTGGAAAGTGCCCGGAAAAACGGAACGGCCGGCGGCAAATGTGTCAGCGTATCCTTTTCCGTCCTGCTCCTTTTCTGACACTTGCCAGACGAAAAACTGGAAATTGGAGTAGGTTTGCGTGTCAGGCACAGTAGCAGAAGGAGGAGTAGTAGGAGCAGGAGTAGCTACTATTGCCTAACAAAGGAAGGAGAAACGAAGGAACCCCTATTAGCCAACTGGAAGACAAACCGACTGACAGACAGAAACTGGTCGATGTTCCATTCGATTCCGGCTCCTTTTTTTTCGGCCTGTCTGCAACGTCACCATGTGAAGTTTCTTGTAGTTCATGGTTTCAAGGCATACGCATTTTTAAAAAAAAATAATATACAATTTGAAAATATATTTAAAATTGTACAAGATAATGTGTTTACTCAAAACAAACATCAGATATGATTAGCTTCAATTTCTAGTATTTGCTTTATTTAATTCGCTTAAACATAAGCCACTTATCCAGGGTATTCCCCGCTTCGTTGCCTTCACCCTTTCAGTGCCACCCTTTTTCTCGCCTTGGCCTTTTCTCCCCCCCCCCATCACCCTTTCTCGCTCTTTCCCCCTTCGATTTTTCGGTTTTTTTATTCAATTTCGAGCTCTTTGTTCGACTTTGCTGAGCTGCTTTTCGACAGCTTCAAATCAAACATCGTCGCTTTGGCTGTCATTGCGTGGCACGCACACCCATCTGCAGGTTATAGTAGCTTCTGTTATCCCACAACCCCTTCTCTCTGCCCCTGGCCCAAAGTGACTCACATGTGGATAATTGTGGACTGGTAATTGTCTCAGGTTTTAAACGAAAATTGAGTCATTAGATGGCGACGACTACGCTCATGGAGAGGCAATCAGGCAAACGCCGGCAAACAACAACAAACACTAGCAAACAATAATAAACAATAACAAACACTGAAAGAAAAACTATGCCATGTGTATAAGGCTTGATAGGTGTCTTTTGTTAAAGCTTAAGTTTTTCTAATTGTTAGAAAAATGCTTTTTTGTTCGTGAGTAAAAATCATAAATATTTGTATTAAAGTAATATATTTTTTGGGAAGTAAATTACGTAAAATATTGAGATTATTTTAAGAAATTTGGTATATGCCGATTTTTTGAATTAATAAAAACTCACAGGAGAGGTTTTCCATAATGCACTCTTTATGAACTTAGTTATGACTTGTTTAGGGTTTGCTTCGTTTCAAAAAAAAAATGTTATATAGCATTATCTTTGAATATATATGTAAAGACCTTGGAATATGCATATTTCAGATTTTCTGGAGAGCATACAAACGACAAAATGGCAAATTGTAGAAATTGAAATCTGTATTGACTCTTAATAAAATATTAAAAAATATGAAAAGCAAATTGTTGGCAAATTTTGGAAATTATTCACAGGGGTTATATTATTAAAATACTCAAAGTTTGTGAAAAATTATATTATTTTAGCATATTTATTAAAGCATATTTATAAACCCTATAAAAGCTTGCACAGATATGGTTTTCGAATGGAAAATATATTTTTTATAAGTATGTTTTGTCAGTAAAAATTATTATATTATGTATTTTTTTCTAACTAATTTAAATAATACTTAATTTTGCCTTAGTTATAGGTTTCTTTATCTGCATACTTGCCCCTAAGTGGGATCTCAAGCTGGAAGAGATCTCTTTGAAGCTGAGGCCAATTTTGCGGTTTCGATTCTCACTCCGTGTGTGCCTTATAAATGATCTTTCCCCTGGTTTCCCTTCCCCCCCTCTCCTGACAATGATGATGATGATGCCAGCGCGTGTCTAAGCCAAAAGCCCAGAAGCATTTATCACAACTGCAACGACAGTTACAGTTGCTGGCCAAAACTACAATTACAGCTTGTACAATCCGAAAATGCTGGACAGCAGCGGTGAGTGATGATGAATGGATGCCAGGCAGAACTGATGGGGGGACTGATGAGCTGGCATCCCCCATAGATGGGCCACGCCCACACATCTCCCTTTCCTCCTTTCCCCCTTTGCCTCACACTCACCGTTCTCTAAATGCCATTTAATGTTAACAAATTCATTTTTGGCGACAAACGGAAACGGAAACAACGCAAAAAAAAAGCAAAATGGTCACACTGACACGGAAGTATAAATTTTGTATTAAATTAAACTAAAAACTTATAGAAATTTATATATTTAAAGCTTAGTTTTTAGTCTTAACTATTTTATATTATTTTGTTTTTTAAAATGATATTTTTTGAAGCACAGTTTTTCTGTCATTATCGTAGCCACTGTGCAGATGGTTTCTGCTGAAAATACTGCCCTGGACCAGGGCGTCTCTTCATGTCCATCACTCACCGGCTGACCCCTTTGACCTCCAGCCCTTAACATAGCCTCCACTTCATCCTCCACTACATCCTCCATCCCCATCGGTTGGCTGCCAACTGATAAACGAACGTCACACGTCAGGACTTTTGGGCAGTTTGCAGCAGGACCTGAACCAGGAACAGGACCAGGACCAGGACCAAAGAGGGAAACTCGTCCTGGCTCGACGCTTTTGTGGATTGATGGCCCTGGACAGATTGAACGCCACACACTCACTCGTACACACACACACACACACACACATGGGCTACTGTTGGACATTTAATATGCGTTTTAGACAAGCTGTGTGTGCGTGTGTGTCCGCATCCGTGTGTGAAGTGCAACACATCACAAGGCAACGCTCAGTTGCCCCCGATGGGTACAGTGGAAACAAAAAGCCTGTTCCAGGGTACAGTGAGGATTTAACATTAAAAAATTATTACTTAGGAGGTGTTGAAATCGAAAATAAAGCAATTAATATAGAAACATGAAGGAAAATAATGTGAAAAAATTGCATAACGCGTTAGAAGGAAGTCTGGAGGGAGCTCTACAAAAATTTTAATCGTAGGGTGTTATGCATCTTGTTTGTTTTATGATTTTATAATTTGATATAAAAATATACTTGTATATAAGTTTATATTAATATTTCCCTACTACTCCTAGTAAAATGAAAGGTAGTATAATAAAAAGATGGGTAACGCGGTTAAAAGAGTCTCAAGGCAGACTTGGGATATATTTATATCGTAAGGCGTTACGCATCTTATTTGTTAAATGATATTTTGGTTCCAATAAAGCTTAGTTACTTCAGCTATAAATAGTTCTCATAGTTTCCTAATGAGTCAGAGGTACCCACATCTATGTACATCCTCTAGTCCCCACTGTGACCCCTACATGTGCGTGTCTGTGTGCTCGCCCATGTCTATGTCCATGTCCATTTCCATGTCCGAGTGCGTGCCTCGTTTTGCAACGCCTGCAGATGTGGATATATGGATGTATGTTGGCCATGGCTATGGCTGTGGCTATGGCTATGGCTACATCGAAGGGGGGTTTGCCTGAAATTCGTCATGGCTCTTGTTGTTGCTGCTGCGCTGGATGTTGCTGTTGCATGCTACTCGTGCAGCAGCAGCAGCAGCAGCAGCAGCAGCAGCAACAACAACAGTGTGCGGCATTGTTTTGCATTAAATGCTATCTACGTTGCCGTGTCCAGGACTCCATCTCCATCATGGCGCCCCCCCGTCCCCCGTTCACATTGTTGGCAGTCCTGTTTTTGGTCGTAGGTGTGAATGCGCGCACATGTGTCGAACAAAAGGCACTGACTTCCCAGGACAACACAGACACACACACCGTACACACCGCACAGAGCCACCCCTCTGTCTCGGCATTAATAATGTGTTGTCCCGATATTAGCCACGCATATTAACTTGGCCGAGTGTATGGATGCTTGTGTGTGTGTGTTTGGCCGAGGAGCGATTAAAGACGCTGTGCCCGCCACAGATGAGCTCACCCTGCTAATGACCGCGCAGGATTACGCTTAAAACCGGAGCTGTTAAAGCGATAACTTCGATTGGAAATATTGGAGAAAGGTGTTTAATGTTCAGTTTTAGGTATTTAATAGTTCTTTAACTGTTAGTTAAAATTTATTTGATTCTTTGGCTCTAGAAAATTGAAGAAAAGTTAAAAGTTTTAAACCTTTTATCTTGTATAAAAATATATTAAAATAAAATGTGCTAAAATATTTATTATTATACATAAAATGTAGCTTTCTAATATCTATTATATGTCTGTATGCTATTATCTATTAATAGCTCAGCATAAAGTCTTTGATTCGATCAAAATAAAGTAATTATCCTGATAATAATTTTGAAAAAGAACGAAAATGCGATTGCTGAATTCGGATTTGAGAATTTAAAGGTGAAATTTATTTCTGCTTAAATTTGTCTTTGTGTCACTTTATGAATTTTAAGAACTTTAAAACTTTGTTATACTAAAATTAAAGTTCCTATAAAGATGAAAAGCCACACCGATTTAATTTTCAGTACGTACTCTATAATTTTAATAAATAAAAGTACATTTCTATTAAAATCTCTTTCATTTCCCATACTTACCACCTTTAGCTGAAGGACTTACCATCTAAATCTGGAATAAAAACCCCATTTAACCCCATTTTAAGCCCCATGCAAGACACATTTTTTGTATAATTTTTTTTTTATTTTATATATATTTTTTTTTCTCATCAAATGTTTCTTTCATTTCCATTTTTGTTTGTTGCTCTTCATCATCTCATCATCGTCTTCTGGTTCATTTTCCATTTTTTTGTGTTTATATATTTAGGTTTTATGTTAACAATTTGTGTTTATTTATTATTGATTTTTCCGCCTCTCTTCTCTCCTCTCCTCTCCTCACCTTGCCTTTCTCTCGTTTGCTAATTTTTGCCAATACTTTGCCCATTCTCATTTATTTATTTATTTATTTATTTATTATTATTAATTCACTTTTGTTTCTGTATTTTGCACATTTTATTATTATTTTATCGCTTGATGAATATAGGGATTTAGTTGTCTGTGTGTTGTTTTTTTTGGGGCTTCTTCATTTAGTTTTTGTTGTTGTGTATGCATCAATTAATAAACTTACGCATTATGCTAACACTAAATACTTTTTACAATAATAATAATAATAATAATAATAATAATCCATAATAATAATATCAATTGAAAACGCAAAATTGTTAGCTTGGGGAATTTTCTCCTTCTTTGTTTCTTTCTTTTTTTTTGCATTTTTCTCATCTTTGCTTTTTAGGTTTTCTTCATTTAATTTTCGTTTTTATGTTTCATATCGCTTGCTATATCATTATAATTGGAAATTCATATAGTTATGCCCATATACATATACATATCTCTAGTGTATATGTCGAATTGTGTTTAGGTGTCTTCCTTTTCTAGGTTTACATTTAGTTCTTCCTCCTCCAGCATCCTGTTCTCTGCTTTTTGCTCTTCCTTGTCCTTCCTTCATTTGTTTATAATAAATTACGTTTGCTTACTTGCTAAGACCACAAAAAAAAAAAAAAATAGTTTAGTTTAGTTTGCTATGTGTTGTTTCGGTTTTTTTTAGGTTTCCCCGCTTAATTTTCTCTTCATTTTTATTTTTTCTCTTTATATTTCCGTGTACGTGTGTGTGCCGTTTTTTATAGCTGCTTGTATATATATATATTTATGTATATATCTGGTATATATATATAGACTTAGGATCTAGGTGAAACTACACAAGTACATGCCTAGTTACGTTTATGTTGTTAGACAACGATTATAATATATATATATTTTTTATATATATCCATATTTTATAATAATATTAAAAAAAAAAACGGTGTCGTTAAAAAAAATGCAGGCAAAAAATAGAAAACAACTTTAGAGTTACGAATAAAATGTGCTAATGTACAAAAAAAAAATTTATATATATTCTTTATGGAGATTTTTTTGTGGCTACAGATTTTCATTTTAGTTTTTTTTTTAGTTTTCCTTTCTTTTTTTTTGTAGTAGTTTTTATACACTGATACACATAAATAGTTTGTTTTTTGTTTTGTTTATAAATTACAGACAAGACGTTTAGTGGTTTAAATTTTTTTTAGTGTTTTATTTTTTTTTACTTTTGTGTAAGAGTTGTTTCTTTTGTTTTTGTTTTTTTTTTTTGTTAAAAAAAATTGTTTACTATGTGCAGCGCCCATTCATATGCTTCGTAGCGTTTTTAGTTTTTTTTTTACATTTAGAGAGCTTTTCTTTGTCTATTTTGTGGTTTTCCTTTAGGTTTTTATAATTTACAAATATTTTGGCGCCGAATTTGAAATACAAAAAAAAAAAAAAATAGCACAGTTATTAATAATAATAAAGTATAACAAAAACAAAACGCGGCAGCAGCTGAGCGGCTGAGAGAGCAGCGCCAGCTAGAAGACTCCCCCAAACATTCTCTCTCTCTCTCTCTCTGTCTCACTCTCTCGGGGGGCTCTCTCGCCGGCGCTTTGGGGACTCTGTCTCGCTCTCAGGTTGCCACCAGTTGGCCAAGGCTGCGAACAGAGCGAGACGGCCATAGTGTTGGCAACCATCGTGGGGGCGGGTTTTTTCTGCCTTCGCCGCCGCTGCTGCCGCCGCTCTCTACTCCTCGCTCACTCGCAGCAGCCCTCTTAGCCGCGTTGCTGCCAACTGTTTCGAATATTACCAAACGAGCCCTTCATTTTGCATATTCTGCGGTTCGCTGAAATTCGCCGAACTCATGAACTCCGGCGAATTGGTTCGGGGGCCATTTTGTTGTTGCTGCTGCTGTTGTTGCTGTTGCTGCTGCTGCTGCTGCTGCGTTTGATTCGCCGCTTGTTGCGCATTCTGCTGCTGCTGCTGCTGCTGCTGCTGCGCCGCCGCCTGTTGCTGCGCCGCTGCCGCAGCGGCCATCAGATGCTCGGCACTCGGCGGTGGAGGTGGCGGCGGCGGTCCAACTCCAACACCAACTCCAACGCCGACGGCGGACTGCAGTTGCATTGGCGGAGCGCCCGCCTGTCCCAAAAACGTCGATTCGGGCGTCAGGCCGAACTCATTCACCATCGGTATGGGTCCGCTGTGGTCCATGGGGCCGCCTAAGGATTAAGCCAGGATCGGGAGGAGAAGAAGAAAGAGAAGAAAAGATCCGTTAGTTTTGTGAATATATCAATGGTCTATGTATTATCTATGGATTGAGAGTTTTTATCATTGTTCCTTTCCTGATTTGTACCTTTTTCACTGAAATTCTGTTTAAATTTTTCTTTTTTTCTTAAAAACTAAATAATTTATAAATATCTTAATTGTTTTCTATTAAATAAGGTGTTTTAATTTAGGAAAGCCTTCTATATGCAGAATAGACAATATATAAGGTTTAATCTAGAATCATTTTAGTCTTAAAAATACTTTTGTACTTTTTGTTTTTTATATTTAAATTTTTACTTGATAAACTAAATTTAAATGTATCATTATTTACTTAAATATTAAACATTTTGTCCTACTATTTCTTCAGTTTAGATCCTTGGGTATTCTGTTTGGGGCAGCTCTGATCAAAAACGTTTACCTATTATATGTTCTTTATCATTTCTAATTCCGAATTTGGACTTTTTCTTCATAAAAACTCGATTTTTTTGTACAAATAAATATTAGTTAAATGTTTATAATGTTTAATGTATTTTGAATGTTAAAATTCTAGAAAATTCGTTTAGCTTCTATTATTAAGCTAGCTTTGCCTCGAGACCCTTGGATCCTTTGGCTGGAAAGCCCTACTACCATAAAAACTTCTTCCTTATGAATGTTAATATCCTCTCATTGTCTTACCTGGCGCATTGAACGGCATGGGTCCGCCGGGATGTCCGGGAAAGTAGGGACCATCGTGCGGGTGAAAGGGTCCACCGTAGCTGAACTCGAACTTGGCATCCGCCGCAAAGTAGGGAAAGCCGGGTCCATCATCCAGGCCGCCGGGTGAGAGATTCATGGGAAAGCCGCGCATTTTGCGGGCGCCGCCAAAGAAGGGCGGACGACCCATGCTGGTGATTTGCTTCATGCGTCGCTCCTTCGATCGCTTGTTTTGGAACCACACCTGGAATTAAAGAAGAAGGAATTATTATTAAACTTAAATATATATCAATTTTTAAGTAATTGAAATAGTTCTTGAACTCTTTCCCTTAAAAAAAGAATACTCTTAAGATTAGTTTCTAGACTTTGAATTCTTTCTCCTAAAGAAAACCATCTTAAGGTTCAAGTAATACTTAAATCTCTTTCAAGGAGAATCCCTTTTTGCATTGAAACAAATTGGCGAACATTTCGATAAGGGGATATGTTTTTACTGGCGGATCTTGGGGTCTTGTGCACCACCGGTTTATGGAGGCGCATGTCTAATTGCTGTGGCTTGGTGCTTTAGAGATTCTTCAGAGATGATGCTGCTGCTGCTGCTGCTGCTGCTGCTGCTGCTCTCCTCGGTGCTCTGTGGTGCTTGGGCTTTTTTGCATTGATGCTACCGCCGCCGCACCGGGCGGCCGTCGCAAAATTAGCTTCATTCCCCCTTCCATCCAAGCTCAGAAGACAGAAGAGACGCGTCTACGCGGAGGAGACTCTGCTATGCCATTTTTACGACTGTGGGTTTTTCGGGCTCTTCGGTTCGGTTCGCGCTTGTGCTTTTTTTGCTTTTTTGGTTTACGTTACGGGTGCTCCAGAAGCACCGTGCCCAGCATGCAAAGTTATAAAATAAAAACATATTTCAAAAGTTTTAGTGGCACCTTTCGGGGCAGCCGCTTCGATACGATACGATGCGATCCTTTGTCCCTCCTTTGTTGTTCCCCATCCTTTCCTCTTTTTTTTATTATTATTTTTGGGCTCTTTTTAATATTCATATCTGGGACGCGCTCTGTTTTAATGATCTGCTGCAACTTTTTTGATTTTCTCCTGGTTTTATATATATTTTTCTCAATGAAATTTTATGATTTATGTCTTTGCGCTCCGCTTGTTTTTTGGGTTGTCTTGTGTTTTATTTTCAGTATTTTTTTTTTTTTTTTTTTTTTTTTTTTTTTTTTTTTTTTTTTTTGGCAAATAGTTTCCAATGAATCGGGCTTAGATTTGGTTAGGTTTCTTTTTTTCTACTCACTGCAGCTGTTGTTGGCCAATTTAAGCGTGAATTTTAATGATGAGCGCCGCCGTTCTGCAGTTCATTTGAATTTATGAACTCTCAGCTCAGCTCAGCTCAGCTTGGATCTTGGGGCCTAGACATGCATATGAGTCCCTTCACATTTATAAACTGACACATTTGGCGGCGCAGCGAATTTCGCTAGAAAAGCCGTCTTCTCTTTATTTTTCGGGTCCTGAGAAACCAGAACCGTAGCTCTTTTTTTTTTGTTTGCATTTTTTTATTCTCATATTTTTATATTTAGTTTTATTTTCTTTTTTTTTTTTGTGTGTGGCTGTCGGCAAACAGGATGCACACAAAAGGAAGTAACATGCTGTGCATAGTTGGGTCCCAAACATATAGCGATATAGCGTATATGTATATCCACCGTACCGAATCATCTGAGATTCCCATTCACGTTGCCATCTCACCATCTTAAATTGTCTGTGGAGCGTGTGACTTTATGACAGCCATTGGTAGGGGGAGATCCCCCTCTCTTCGGGCTGAAGAATCTGCAGAAATCTAATAGGGACGTCATGCAGATCAGTGAGTAGCGAAATTATCCTAATCACGGTCGGTTACAAGTGATATGTGGTTGTTATTCCACTTGGATTCGTTGATTTGTTTGGGTAAGCTAAGTAAGGATCAGCAAAGGCTACTAAAGAGGTGCTTTGGCAGAGCTTATATAATGTATATCGAGATTTCTTTGCAAAAATATTGTTATGTTTGATTTATCGAAACTTTTAGATTAAAAAATGTCAAGAATGTAGAGTTTATTACAGTATATTAATATATTACGCACAATATCATATCGAAAATATTATAAGGTTTACTGTATCATTTTATTAAAGCAACGAAAAATATTTTGTTTTGTATCAAGACCGAAATTTATTCGATTAATGAATTACAAAGCATACAAGACTCAAGATTTTATAGTAAATTCAACGATATTTCTTAGATTTAACAAATTTTAACCAGATAAAACCTGTAAAAGTCAGAAATCTAACCAGGGTTATAAGGTAATATCTGTGATAATGTCGTAAACGTGGCAAAACTCAATTCACCAGCCAACTAAGCCTGGCACAAAATAAAAAGAAATACAAAAGGGAAAAATAGGAAAAATTGGAGGGGAAAAAAAGGAAGCCAACCCAACCAACAAAGGGTCCTAGAATCCACACAGAGAATATCCACACGGCTAAGCTGCCACCGCGTTTCAATTACCCGTAGTATGTAGCAACGTGTAATAAATAAACAGCAGGCAGGAGGCAGAGGGGGAACCCCCAAAAAGGAGCTCCCTTTACCCGGGGTCATAGAATCCACTCTCTGTATAGCTGGCAATATTTTTCCATATCCCCCCCCCCCCATATATACGATACGATATTTGCCTCTGTGGGCCCTGCGGTCACATAATTTTTCATTTTCATATCCGCAGCAAACAAAAGAAACAACAATAGTGGAGGAGGTAGTGGGGGGCACCACTACAACCACTAGAAAAGGTAAACTAAAATATGCATTTACAATAGTTTTGCATTTTATTTTTTTCCGAGTTTAGTTGGGGTTTTCCTCCCCCAATCCGCCAATCCCCCATTTCCATTTCCATTTCCTTGTGTGGCACATTTTTGCATTGTTTTGTTACGTCCACAAAGAAAAACAGCAACAAATGGCAAATGGAGTGGCAACAAAAAGTGCACAAAGTAAAAAAAAAACCAAGAAAAAATATAGTAGAAATAAACAAAAATGCCAATTGCAAGGGGGAGGGAGGCGTCATACACAGAGAATAAAATTTAGGGGGAACAATATAGCTTTCTGTTCTACTGGAAACCTTTTTTCTATATGAAAATATAGGAATATTTTCCTCTTTTTGAGTCAAAGAAACAAAACAGAAATTTTAATGATGAAAATATGACTTAATATTTTAATTTTGTGTCTCTGAGAAGCATTAGGTATTTTTTGTGAAATAAGGATATAAGGGAATTCTTTCCTTAACATAAATAATATTTATTAAAAGAAGTTTATATATTAACTTAAGTAAGAGTAATACTAAAAATATATTTAATTCTAAAAGAAACTGCTTAAATGAACGACAAAGATCCCCAAAGATCTGATGAACCAAGAATGTTTTCGCATTCAAAACAATTCTATGTTCAATTTGTCACCAAACTTAGACTCAAAGAAAATCTCCAAAATAACTCCTCTTAATTTATTTATAATTCTCTACCTTTAAAATTGAACTAATTACCTTAGGCTTTAATATTTTAAAACCCCTAAAAAATAACCTCCATTTGGTTTTATTTTTTCACCAAACTTTTAGTACAGCTGCAAAACTCCATTTAGCGAGAATCCGCAATCAAAATTCCAGTTTTCGTTTATACAAAAAAATATATACAACTTTTGTTAGCTCATGTTAGTATTTTTTCCTCTTTGGTGTGGAAAATATTTTTCCTTTGCCATTGATTTTGTTACCATATTTTTCTGTTGTCCCGCGGCCATGGTATGATTTTGTGTGTATTTTAATTTTAGTTCTGCAACTCGCTTTATTTGCCAAAAAAAAAAAATATATGTATATATTTCAGGATTTTCACAGCGCTTTTGGTGCACATTGCCCAACGATATACATACATATATACAATATATATGAGATATATTTAAAATTGGAGAACATCTTCTTTTCTCGATACGCCTGGACCTTGTTCTTGTGGCAAAATTGTTGGCAATTTTGTTAAAATGTGCGGCTAATATTTTATTTCCGCACCAGAAAACCGAGAACCAAAATTTGTTTCCAATTTGGTAAGAGCTTTCAACAAATTTCCGACCTGACCAAACTCAACCGTAAAGATATATAAGTGAGGAGTGGAGGCCAGGCCAAGTTGAACACGCGGCCAGCTACATTTGAACATTTAGTTAAATTATAGGTTAGACTCTGACATAAAAGGGCAAACAACGTAGCATAATGGCCCATGGTAGCAATCACAAGGGGTCGGACCCGAGATCGCTGGATATAGGATGGAGAGGGAAATGAGGAGAGGGAGAGAGGAGAGTCAGGAGGCAGGAGGCAGGAGGCAGTCATCGAATCCCTCACATAACAAAATGATTATTGCAGTGAATGGAGCTGCAAACACTGAGAGAAATAGCAAAATAACCATGGTATTTTTTTTTTAAATTGTTGAATAAAATAGAATATAGCACCCATAAATTTCTTTACAATTTTTTGTATATTATTTTACAAAGAATTTGAATTATTGAATTTATTATTATTGAAATTAATAAAAATTTAGTGTGACCAAGGCCTAGGATTGGAGTTGCGTAAGTAAGACCTTGCTTTGTCAAGAGAAAGACATTATTTACTGTTATTTGTATTACAACAACATAGATCCTTTTCTTTTACTTTCTAAAGATTAAAAAACAAGGAATTTACCTTAAATTAAATAATTAATTTAATAAAAATAACAACATTTAAGAGGTTTTAGAAAATATTTCTAACTGTAACAGTATTTAAACATTTTTTCCCCTGTTTTCTTTATTTAAAACAAAAACTACGACAGATCAAGGGCTCTCTAATGCGCTTATATATTATTAATGCCAAAAAGGAGCTACTGCCCCCTTTCTCTCAGTGCACAACAGGGAGCTGGTGGCCAGGCTGAGAGGGTTAAACTGAGGTGTGCGCCCTCTCCTACCTTCTCCTTCCCTTGCCATCTGCATTGTGTTGGAAATTATAGCAAATTATGTTAAACGGCAGCGCGTTGGCCTCCCACCTGCCCCTCCCCCTTTTTTCTTTCTTTTTTTTATATTTTTTTGAAAAAAGTTTATTCTCTCTTAGCTTGCTGCTCATTTCGTCAATTGAGCGATGAGGGGCGGGGTTTTGGGGTATCAAAGGGGTCATATATAAAATATATAATAATGGCATGTCGGGGGCTTAAAGAGAAGTCATCGCCTTCTCGAGAGAAATAAATCCCCCCCACTCCCGATTGCCTCTTCCAAATGTGTGTCACGTTTCTTTGCTGCCTTCTTGATTGATATGATTGGATGTGGTGCGATTTGATGCGATTTGGTTAAAGATACAATCCCTATGCCGATTTCGATTTGGTATTCGGTTTCATTCATGGTTAAATTAACCCCTTGTTGGCCCATTGTTTGGTAGATTTGGCTGTGGCTACCATTTTCTAGCTTTAGTTTCTTTTTTTTCCCCTGGTTTTTGCTTCTCTTTGTTTTTTTTTGGTTATTTTGTTAAATTAGTTTGCTATGATGCGGCAAGATTTGTTTGTTATTTTGTTTGGATTGCCTTTTCATGTTGTTTTTATTGTTTGTTTGTTGTTGGTGTTGTTGTTGCCCGACTGGCTACTCTCCGCTTAATTGCCAAAAACAATGGGGCGAACTTTAGTTGCCTTTTTTATTTTTTTTTTTTTTGTATTTGCCGCCACCGCACAATGGTAGCAAACGAATTCGGCAATAACAATTTTTAAAGCTAATCAACGAAGGCATTCAAGCCAAAGAGAAAATTCCAAGTCAAGAAGTAAGCTTTCCTGGAATTTTGTGGTGATTTTTAGAGTCTCTTGAGGTTAAAAGTTGAAAATTTAAGGGTAAATAAATGAGTGTAAGTTGCCTTTAAAAATTTTGTAAAATATGATATTATCTCAGTGATAGAATGTAAATTAGGCACCACAAATGGTAGTCACATGGTAATTTTGTGACTAACTATAAATTTTTTTAGACTTTTTGAGTTAACTACGGAGTTATTTTTACTTTTTAAACAATATAAATTAATATATAAATTATATACTCCTACCTAGGCACTTACTTCCCTTTTTCACCCAAAACAAAGACTATTCTGTTCCTAATTATATTTTATATTAATTGCTATCATAACCAACAGATTCATTATTTCAAGTCTTTTTTGTCTCTAATAAACCATATGATATATGACTTATTGGCCATGTAATGGTTACTAGAGATCCTTTATTTTCCCTTCTCTCCACTGACTGAAGACCTCCTCGATGACTGACGATCGCCGTCGCTTCTCTTGATGTTTGCTGTTGTTGATGATGATGATGATGATGACCTCAAGCACTTGCCAATGATTTGCATTTACTGAAAAGGGGCTGCTGTCACGCCCTCAAGAATATAACAACAACATATCGATGACTACCGAAACCTCAAAAAAAAAAAAAAACAAGAGTCTCTCTTTCACAAAATATACTTTTGTCCCTTTTTGGCCTCTTAACTCGGTGAGGCGTGAATTGGCCTCGAGTAAGAGTTAACAGATAATTAACTTCTTTTTTTTTTTTTTGATCTGTATCTCAGGTGTGCTCCTCTCTCCCTTCCCTTCTCTCCTCTTGTCTGCTTCTTTACCTTTTTTCCCATAGTTTAGTAGGTGTTACTGAAGCCAGAGAGCTCCTTGCATGACCCAGCTGTTTGTGGGTTTCATTTTCGATTTTTTGGGCTTAGCTGCTGCCCCGGCGCCTCAATCGAAATTAATAGCAACTTGATGAGTTGTTGAAATTATAATTTTCCCCCTTCAAAAACCCAGAGTATTTCCCCTTCTACCAGTTTCAGAGCATTTCCCCCCTCTGAGTACCAAAGCATTTGCCTTGTCATGAAGCAGAGGGGGCGCCTCAAAGTTGAACTACCAATTCCATGTTGAAATAAATGCGTTAAATTAGCCGCTCTTGTGAGCTCTGAGCTGAGTTTCTTTTCAAGTTTTGCGGTGGAATTGAACCCGAAAAAAAAAAATAGCCCAGTCCAAAAACCAAATCAAAACAATTTCCGCTCAATTAATAAAAAAAAAATAGAAGAGGAAAACAGAAAACCAAACTCCCAACTTGTGACTAATTAGCTGACCATAAAACAAAAAAAAAAAAAAAGAAGAAATAACGAAAACTCTACAACACAGAAATTTGTCAAATAAAAAATCATCCATATGTATATAGAGTATAAATCTTGGTTCTGATAAAAAAAAACACAAAAATGCAAATCACGGCGGGAAATGCTCTCGAATGTGTATTGTCTGTTGACAAATAAACGCCTCTGCATGGCGGCGGCGACAAATGACAAATGTCCGGCTCGCATCCGCATCTGTATATCTCTTCCCCTGTATCTTTTTGTATCTCTGAGATTGTTTTCTTTCGTTTTCTTTGCTTTCAAGTCGAGCTTGTCCGGCGCCAAGCTCAGCGCATGCCACATTAAAAATTTGTTTAGCTGCCGCTGCTCTCGCGGTCCGCCAACTGTGTGATTTCTCGTTTATTGTTTTATTTGTTTATAATTTTTCAAAGCTTAAATGGAGCGTAAGCCGGGGCAAGAAAGAGAACCCCGAATAATGGGTTGACTCGACCCTAGGATCCCCTTCCATTCCCTTCCCATCGAACAGGTTGAATATTTGTAGACTTCCCATGCGACATTTGGTGGTCATAACTCTTTGGGGTTTTCTTAATGGGGCTCTCCGGAAAGTGGCTGATATGCCTTGGTTTTTATGGGTAGTCGTAGTTATGTTGTTAAGATATACTCTGTATATATAGTTCGGGATATCTATCTATCAATTATACAAATGGCTTTGTAATTTCCCCTTTTCTCATGAGAATGATTTGCATTTGTGGGAATTCTTTGAGAGATGTGGAATACCTGTTATCCTTTTTAATGATGGATTTATTTTTGGGTTTCGCTTTATCTGTATGTTATTTATTCTTAGTTCTTCAAAGAAGGCTTATATCTTTTGGGAAAAGGAAGTATCGACGGAAAAATGTAGATTAATACATTTAAGATTGTATTTTGAATATCTTTGAAAAGGAAAACTCTACTTTATTTCGGTTACTTGAAGACTTTTTTAATTCAGAGCTATTTTGAAACTTAGTTCTTAGGAAACCCGACTATATTCCGCCGGACTTGGTCAAGTTTTATGATCTATTTCGATCTGGATAAATATCCTGTCCTGCCCTAAGCTTACTCTTGGAGTTCATCGCTTTTTTCATGTCAAAGTTCAAGACGCAAAAGCCAGAGACCGAGGAGGTTAGAGGAGGGGGAATTCTGTTTGTGTTGGCGCTCAACGTGGGGCCTAACATTCTGTCCCGTGGCGCGGCTGTCTCCCTAACCCTCCCTTTCCCCTTCCCCTTCCCCTTCCCCTTCATCATCCCCCCCAAAACCCCACTCTGTGTCGGCAAAAGTTCTTAAGAAGTTTTTTGTGTCATGCCCTCAGGTTGCTGCCGCTGCCGCTGCTGCTGCTGCTGCTGCTGCTGTTGTTGTAAAATTTATTATAAAACTCACAGCGGGCGGGCGCCTCAGAGAAAAGGAGAAAAAAAGAGAGAAAGACAGAGAGACAGAGAGAAAGACAGAGAGAGAAGCAATTCTCCAAGTGGTACAAATTTTCCCGTTGACATCTGTAAAAGGGGGAAAAAAGAGGAGAGGTTGAGGAGATACTTGGAGATACTCTATTGATGATGAGAGTGACGAACTCCCGATGAGGATATCAGGTTACTCAAAGCAAAGGTTTCCCCAGAAATCAGCTGGAAGCTGACTATATCTATATATGTATGTATATATATATGTTTATATATGACACAGACATTCGATATGCTTGATATTTCGGAGATCGGAGAGTGCAGCCTTAATGAAGATGCAAATGTATATCACCGAACTGCCGCTGACAGCTCACAGCTCACAGCTCACAGATGTGTGTGAGAGAGTCTTCCCCTCTCCCTTTCTCTTTTCTCTGATTTTTTTTTCACTGAGCTCCTCCAATTCTCGGGCAGATTAAGATTTGTTTTGCGGTGCCTTCTCTTCATCAACTCTCGCCTTGGCATTTGTCACTTTCGTTTAGCGGTGAAGAGGGAACTTGGGGACCTGGCACAGCGTCTGGTTGTTGCCCAAGAAAGAGGTGTTGATTGTGTCACACTTGTCGCATGAAATCCCTAAGAGTAGAGGCCGCCTAAATATCCTTTAACTGTAACCAATGACACATCAAAGGGCCGAAACCGTGGCCAAGCCGAAAACCAGAACCAAACCGAATCGCAGCGAGACCCGTGCCCAAGAGTTTTTCCCCTCTCTCATGGGATAGGAATTTCTTTTCGAGTGCCCTTCTTTCACAAAAGACACAGCGCGAAGAGCATCATATCAGCTGTGGTGTGGAAGGGGTATACCGATGTATTCCTTTTGGAAAATGTCAGAGTCCAAAAAAAAAAAGAAAGAATAAGAAAACCTGTTGAAAAATGAAAACTCGAGCAAGGTGCTAAAGGCAAAGCAAGTCTAATGATGTTGTTGCGGTCGTAGAGGAGAGCATATGCTGCTCCTGCGGATATCCTTGACAGGAGTAGAACATCTGTTTAACAATGGGAAAGGGATTCGATACGAAAAAGTGATGGCACCTTAAAAAAAATAAATTAGGGGGAGTAACAGCAGCTTAGGCAACTGTCAGCAGCAACAAAATTGGGAATGTAGAGAAGTTGAAGATATAATAAAGGAATTGTTAGGGATTTTAAATTCTCTAAGAATTAAGTGAAAAATAGAATATTAAATTATTTAAAGGATTTACAAGGGTTTAAATGGTTTTTAATACCATTTTAGGCTTTAAACTTTAACTTTTGAATTATTTATAGGTCTCATCAGCTTATAAATGGTTTCCCATTGTATTTTATAAGGTTTATACTGCAATTATATCAATTTAAACATTACTAATATAATTTATTATTAAACCTCACATAGTTATCACCTTAAACTTCCCTAAAATCCAACTTAAACCCTTTCCTTTAATTTTCTAAAGTTCTCATCAATTTTTATATTTTTTCTACTTGATTTTGATGTATTATATACCTTAATGCCTATCATAAAAATATAATTAAACTTGTAATTAAACTAATATATAAATTTAAACCTAAGATCGGAGAACTTCAAAGGGTTATCTACTTAGTTTCCAATTAAGTTTCTGCTCTGGCACATTTTCCGGCCAGATAATCGCGCCCTCATTTAGACTCCTCCTGGTTATGCTCAAACTAATCCCATTTGGCATTATGTTTTAAGACCAGATATTCTTTAATCGCCGCCTTGCATGTTAGTTACAATCTCTCCAAGTCTTTCTCTAGAGTTCTTTTTGCAATTCATTTTTTAAATTTTAATTTAAATTAATGTCTGTAGCGCATTGAACTTCCGCTGCCACGCCCACGCGTTCCAACATTCATTTTATTTTTATTTTTTATTGTATTTTGGTTTGTTGTTTGAGCAATGAAGCGTTGCAAGTCGCGTCCGACTATTTTTTATGATTTTATTTTTACTTTATTTTTCTGTTTTTTTGTTTTTTTGTTTTTTCCTTTTCTGTTCCAGCGTTGACCGCATTTGCTTTAGTTTAAACATTTGCCAGTCAAAGCGGACTTAATTTATGCCTTTTTTATGCTGATGAAACCCAGACGGAACGCGTTCGAAGCCGTAAGACCACTTGGGAAGGTCGCTTTCAGTCAGGAAAAAAATAAAACTAGAGAAAGACCAAGAGGAAGCAACAAAGTCAACAGCTTTGGCTATAAAATGGTTCAGGTTTAAGGCAGGAAAAATCAAATATTTCAGACTTTTCCGCCTGGAAAAGCACTTGCTTTTATTACTGAGAAAGTAAAAGAGAGTCTTTTGGGTTTTACTATAACTTTTGCTTAAAATCAAGTAAAACTACAGCATCTCAAGTACATTTTTGTATAGGATCCCCATTGTAGGTTTTAGATTTTAGGTAGGACTCAAAACTCACCTGTATGACGCGCATGGGCAGACCGGTCTCCTTGGCCAGTTGCTCCCTGATGTGCCGTGTCGGCTTCGGCGTCTGATTGAAGGCCGTCTTGAGCACCTCCAGCTGCTTGGCCTTGATGGTGGTGCGGGGACCGCGTCGCTTCGAACCATTGGCATCGTCGGGACTTTTGTTCTCCGCCTGAGAATCGCCGCGTCCATCCGGATCGCCATCCAAGGAGCCCTGCACAAATCGAGATATATATGAATTTACAGATATATGTATATATAGTTATAGAAACGCTTATAGGGCACACACAATGCCCGTGCTCATAATCATTTGCCAATCATTAATCAAGCGGTGTGTGAAGAGACCCCAACAAAGCCACCTAACCGAAGCGAATTGGGAATCATAGGAACTATGGTTGTTCAAGTACCCCTTGAGCTATATAGTAAGCTAATTGAAGTCTTTGAAGAGAGAGAATTTAGGAATAAATGTTTAAAATCTATATAAATCTTGGAGGATACTTTGATTTAGGTTAGGAAATTAAAGATAAAACAGAGAAGGTTATAATAAATCAAGTGAAATCAATATTTATAAGGTAAGATAAGACTTATATATGAAAAAAAAAAAATACTATTTATAAATAAGGAAAAAATAAACTTTCAGATAAATACAATAATTATTTAAAAAATCATCTTCTATTAAAAATTTCCTCAAATCCATGACTTTATTTTCCCTTAAAACCTATTTAAAATCCCTAGAATTCCTGAGAATTCGTCAAGAAATATTTTTAACTTATTATAATCCTTGAAATAATATATAGAGAGTATCTATAAATAAGGAAACTATACTCTTTGGTGTATAAAAAATAAGTACTTAAAGATTTATCTTCTATTTACAAATTATTCAACAATTCTGCTTAAGAAATGTGTTAATTTCCCCTTAAAATTTACTGAAATTTGAAAATTCCTTAAAATACTTAATTAACTCAGTATTGCCCCCTGTAATCCTTATAATAATATACCCTATTTATTCAATTTACACGGTACGGCCTGGCTCCATTCATTACTTGGGTGAAAAACGAGGAATACAAGTTAATGATGCCTCCTGTCTTCGAAACTCTTCGAACCCCCTACTCCCTCTTAAAAGACTCTGTCTCCCCTAGATTTCTCTCAAAACCCACTCTTCTCCTCCTCAGATCCCTCTCTCTTTCTCTTTCTCTTTCCCTACCTCCCTCCTTACCTGATCGGAATCGTCATGGGTATTTTTGCTATCGGTGCTCATGCTTTGTACTGATATATCCGATGTGCCCAGAGGTCCGCCCGCTGAGTCGGGTCCATTGGGCCCCAAAACGCCCAAGCCCAGTGCTGTGGCCCGCAAGTGCGGCGGATCGTCATCATCATCGTCTTCGCTGGCGGAGCCCATTAATGAATCTGTAAGAAAACAAAAAAAAAAGGGAGACCAAAAGTTGTGTCAGTAAGATTTGCTTGAACAAATTACAGGGGGGAAGGAAGGAGGGGAAGGGAAGCTGTAGGATTTACAGGACCACTTAAAATACAATTGCAATAAATAATATTTGTGCTGGGCTAAGCTCAAAACGACGCTGGAAATTGGGTTTATTTAAAAGTCTGGGTCACGTGTCGCCATTTCATGGTCTAAGTAGCTGCTGCTGCTGCTTCTGGGGTCACGTGTCAACTGCAGCCGATTCCTTTATAAGTTGATTAGGAAGTAGGAAGGAGGTTTGCATGAGGGCATGAGGGAGGGTCGGAGGTCTTATCTTCAAGCTTTGCTCCGTGCAAAATGTTGACACGCGTCCTGGTCCTGGTCCTGGTCTAGTCTCTCTCTCTCTGCCAGAGTTGAGATAAGAGGAAAACGAGCGTTGAAACGTGTCACTCTTTCTCTACGAGATGATGACGATGTGCATGATTCTTTCTCTATATAAAATGTATAAAATCTGAACTGAACTGAAATTCTCCAGGGAGCACCTGACACAAGACCATAGCAAGGCATTCCTCGGGGGACAGTTGCCAGAAATAAATTACACTTTATTATGCATAATCTAATCCGCGCCAGCAACCCTGCTGCCACCAGATACTGAGATTTTCTGAGATTTCCACCCAGTCTCTGTCTCTGTCTCGAGTCTCATCTGGCACCTGTCACATCCAGTCTGCAGCTTAGCTTGGTTCTTGGGTTTGATGGCAGTGACTCTGGATGACTGCTGGCTGGCTGGCTTACTGGTTAAGCCGGGTGACGCAGCTGCGTCTGGCAAGATCCGCAGATCCAGGAAGATGGATGAAGTCTATGAGGAAGGGGAAGCTTTCCCTAAAAGAACTTATTCTTAGCTTAGATTTTAAGCTCTTTCCAGCTAGAGAAAGTCTTTTACTAAACCCCTGTAAGAGATCCCTGTTTCCCTGTTTCACCTTTCCCACCATCTGGCTTAACCTGGGACAAAAGGAGAACGCAAGATCTCAATCGGTTTGCAGTTTGGTCGAGTGTCGCAGGATGCCGTACAAGGTCCTTCAACAATTGACCCGCAGACAGGAGCAGTGGTACGCGAAATTTCAAGTGTTTACCAGCATTACGTTTAAGGGGGAGTGGGAAACTGGACCAAGTTTAAAGGGAAAGCAAAAGCAAAAGCAAAAGGGAAGGGCAGGCAACCACCCAAAAAAGGGACCAAAGGACAGCAGCCCGGCTCGAATCCATATGGGCGCTTTAAGTTGTTGTAAACACATGTTAATAAACACGCACCCACGAGGGTGGGCTTGTCAGTACCAGCAACAGCAACGGCAACAACTCGAGCATCACTCAAATTAACTTTGAAAACCATTCAGGAACACTTCATTTGATTGCCGCAGAAAACGTTTTCCTGAGCTAGAAACCTCCCCCAGCAGCTCAGCAGCCCGGCAGCCCGGCAGCCCTATTGCAATAGCAATTATACCATTTTGAGGGAAGCCACCCCGCCAAAGGCGGCCATAAAAGTTCAAACACACTCATTTCGCGCTTAGAAAAATTATATATACATACATTATATATATATATATATATAGATATATGTCTGTAACCTTCTGGCCTTTGGGATTTTCCATTCCATCTCTCTCTCTCGTTCGCTGAATGTTTTTCTTTGGCAAACAGCCGCTGCCGCATCCGTATCCGCAGGATGCCGAACAAGTGCAGAAGAGATCCTTGAGAGAGCTTGACTGTCGAGCAAACAACAAGGACGGGGGGGGGGCGGACATAAATAAACAACTGGCGCCTGGTGGAATGAATCCATCATTGTGCTCCTGCTGCTGCTGTCACCCCCTCAATGACCCTCTGTCCTGGCATCGCTGTTTGCATAGTCAAGTGCAACAGGACATTTCGCTGAATGGGTTTTCCCCCTTAAGAACTTGACAAAAAAACGAAAAAAAAACAGAGGATGCTGCATTGTCACCTGTCGGAACATTCAGAGAACAAAGTTTCCCGAGAAAAGGGAAAGTCTTGAAAGGATCTATAAAGTATTTAGATTTCTTTCCATTTAAATTTCTCTTTTTCCTCTTTTTTTGTAGCAAAATTCTTGCCTATCATGATGATGCTTGGCCTGAAAAATCGAATCTAAAAATTCTTCTTTCAAGGGGGAAAACTTTACTGCCCTCACGTAAATAGTTTTGTCAGGATATCGAATCTACCTGTCATTGCTTCAGTCGCAGGAAAAGGAAGGAGTCCACCCAAAAAAGGGGGAAGTTCCTTGGGCTAGGATGGAGTGGGTGTTTGAGTGAGGGGACAAAGCCACCACCACCACCACCAATCGACGTAGACAAAGCGCACACACATTAATTTCGAATTAGTTTTGCATCATGTGGTTCACGATGCAGAAAAATCGACTCACTGGAAAATAAGTGAGAAGGAAAAACTCCCCCTTTGGATCCCCCAGCATTTTCCAGCTGGTTTTCCGCTCGACGTCATCGTCGTCGTCGTCTTGATTCCTAGTTCATTCGTCGTCGTTCGTGTTTATGGGCAACTATTAAGTGCACAACGTAGTGCGGCATGAAAAATGCGGCATGGACGTGGAACAGATCGCTGGATTTTCTACATGAGCGCATTCTAAAAGTCGTTCGCCTCACAAATACCAAACCAAAAAAAAAACACATACTATATGGAGAGAGAGAGAGTTCTGGTTACGGGATATTGGGATGCTGAGATACTGGGATACTGGAATTCCAGATTCTACCCATTCATCGTCAAGTCTCGCGGGTTTTGTGGCTCTAAAATTAGGTTAATTCCTGTCAGTGCGTTGCTGATTTGAATTGTCACACACACACAAAGCGGGATATATGTTTATACATGTGTGGATATATCTTATATGCACTGGGATATACGATTAACTACACCTGCAGATATTAAAGGTTGTATTTTAGCGATTAATTACACCTGCAACATATTAAATGTTTGTGTTTTTGTGAAGGTTTTTGGCTTAGATTTAACTGAAGGTGTTTTTTGTTATAGAAATTACCCAGTGAGAGCCTTAAAAACTTGCTTAAAATTAACCTATATATAATATAATACAGATATTATTTTATTAGAGGAATATTTATTAATTATATTCCATATTTAAAGGTTTTTCTTTTGTTTTTTCTTAGGTTATATTCTTTATTAGAATTAATAATAATTTTCCTTTCTCTGTTTATTTCTTTTCTCTCAGTGCTTTGCACTTGGCACCTGGTTCTCGGTTTCGTACTCTTTGGCAGGGGATTTACTTGCATTGACGTTCGCTGACGTCTCTCCGGGAGACAAGGTGAAAACCCCCCTTGAAACCCCTCTCAAAATCCCCCTGGAAACCCCTCTCGAAGGCCCCCCTTAAAACCCCTCTCGAAGGCCCCCTGAAAACCCCTCTCGAAGCCCCCCGAAAACCTATAGGAAACACCTTGAAATCTCTCTCAAAACCCTCCTTGAAGCCCCCTGAAACCCCATTGAAACCTCTCTCAAAACCTCCTGGAACCCCCCTGGAAACCCCTCTCAAAACCCCTCTTGAAACCCCTCTCGAAACCCCCCTTGAAACCCCTCTCCTTCTTCTGCAGGCCCCGCCGTCCGATCGCGGCTTAGTGACGACGACGACTCTAATCCCCTGACTGGCCTGTCTCTCATCCTCATCCTACATGCTCGCATATAATTCTGCTCTTTCGCTTTTTCTCGGGGTTTATCTTTTCTGTATTTTTTTTTTTTTTTTCTTTTCTGCATGTTTTCTGATGTTTTTTCATACTTTTTCTTGATTTTTTTGTTGTTTTTTTTTCTTTGGGTGTTTGCACATGACAGTTACGCAAGAAAAATGTCAAATCGAGTGAGTTGGCAGTTGGGGGGAAAAAATGTTATGCAATCCCACAGCTGGGATACGGATAGCCGATGGGCGATAAAAGCTGTCAGAATAGGTTTCTCTTGATTTAAAGCAAAAAAGAATTCTCTATATATATTTTGTACTTCTTTTTAAATGTATTTTACTTGTATTTAATAAATGAAATCAAACAAAAGAAAAGACATTCCTTTATACCTTGGGGTTTCTTTATTTTTGAGGCTTTATTTGAGGCTTTAGGACAAGGCCAATAGATATTCCCCCAAAGTGTTTGCGTGTGTCATTGACAGGACTAATTTTTTGTAGTTTTTCCTATACTTCCTTTAAATGGTTCTTTTTTGTGCTCCTCTATATTTCTTGTTCTAATTTTATTTTCCGGGAAACCTCTTGGCTTTTTCTTTTCAAAAGTCATCTGCTGGCATTTAGTGCCAGTCCAGCGACGTCATGTCAAGGTCACACACAAACAGGAAACGGAAACGGAAGGGGGGAACAGAAACTTCTCTCTCTATATATATATATATATATATATCTCCAAACTGTAGCCTTGGGTCATTGGTAATGAGTGTCCATAGTTGTCCAAGTTGTTCAAGTTGCTGCCCGGGCAGTTTGCACTTAATTTCTGTTTGTGTGTTGCGTGCACAAACATTTAAAATTTATAGACAAACACACACACACATTGCACATTGCAGTGAAGCTTCCTCCCACCCAAACACACACACATTTTCCGATTTAGCCACTTGGCATGCCCAGTCAAGTGGAAAGTGTATGAACACCCTTCGTTGCCCAAGTCCAGTGGCCACCCCTCGCTTTGGGCATGAACTGAAGTTGCGGCAAAGGCGGCGGGCTCCCACCTCCTCTTTTTAGCTCCCACAACCAAGCCGAGTTTGGTGGAAATTGCTCCTTCTGTTGACTGGTTTCACGTTCTTCACGCTTTGATGCGGCATTACAAATTGTTGTGGTATTTGTTGTTGCCATTGCACCCTCGCAAATAGTTGCAAACACACACACACACACACACCCATATAGAACTAGACAGGAACCAACACTCACACATAAAGAGAAAATTGTAGTATCAAAAAATAAATATTAAAAAGTCCCTTCTATTTTTTGTAGTTATTTAATTCATTTGTTAAAGAAATTTATTGTAATTTATATTTATTTATTTATTATATATTATATATCTTTATCTTTTTATTATGTATCTTTAATTAGCAATTATCAGCATTTTTTATACGATTAATGAAAGATTTAAAGAAGAATGGAAACCTACTTCTTATTATTGAAATTCATTTTTGAATAGAATTTTAATACTAATTTGAATTTTCTAATTTAATTTCATTTTATTTTAAATTCAAATTTTCTAATTTAATTTAATTTTAAACTATATTTTTGTAACTTTAGTTTTTAACTTTAAGCATACAGAATGTTAATAAATAAATAAATAATTTCATTTTGAAATTTTCATTTTCGATTTCAATTTCAATTTCAAATATTAAATTTTTAAAAATTTCCATTTTTAAATTGAATATCAATTTTAGTTTTTAAATTTTGTTTAATTTTTCAATTGAATTTCATTTTATTTTAAATTTCCATATTTAATTTAAATTTTTTATTCAATTTCAGTTTCTAAATCAATTTAAATTTCTAATTTAATTCCTAATTCAGTTTGCCATTAAATTTTTTAATTTCCAATTCAGTTTCCTATTAAATTTTTAAATTTCTAATTTAGTTTCCCCATTAAATTTCCCTTTAAAATTTCTTGCAGTGCCTGGCATTTGTTTAATTCATTTGTCGTTGCCTTGGCTTTGGCTTTGGCTTTGGCTTTGGCTTTTTGCTGTTCAAAGTTTCGCAGCCATATCTGTCTCGAAATTCGTGGCCGCCGCTCAAAGTGTCAGAAACAGTTTTTGAGCCTTTGTGACTTTGACTTCTGATGATGTTTTGAGCGCCTCCAACTTGGGGGGGGAAAGGGAAATCAAAGGATGGGGAAAATCAGACAAGTTGCCTCAGCTAGAACGTCGTTTTGTTTGACACTTTGCTGCAAAAACAACAATATAAACTTTAGCTGGGGAAAATGGGGGGGGGGGGAGGCAGACGACTGTCAAGTGTAGGGAGAATCAAGCAGAAGCCTTACGAATCCTTTTTGGGGAGAAACCCCAGTGGAAACCCCAAAAGAACGGGTGAAAATTGTAGACAAAAAGCAAATAAAAGCGGCACATATTTCTAAGTAATTTTTAAATATTTTTTATGCTTAAAAAAACTTGTTAAAAAGTTCTTTAAAGTTTCAAAAATTGTAGAAATATTTCTAGTATAAAAAGAAATATTAAATAAGAGTTTAAAGAGGCCAGAATTTATCTGAGAAACCTCAATATGATGCATCCATCCATCTCGCTCCGACTCTTGGTTCTTAAACAACTTTTACCCCATTTTGGCAAAGAACGGGGAATCTTTGTTTTGATTGGCATTACGAGACGGCAGCTACAACAACAACACAAGACTTGCTTCTTCCCCATATAAATATATATACACAAGTATCCGGTGTATCTTGTAGATGCTTAAAGAATGATGGAGGTTCACAATGGCAAAGCAAAGCAAAGCAAAAGCAAAAAAAGGGGTTGCTGGCTGGGATGAAAGGCAAGGACAACGGCGACCAAAAAGTGAGTACGCTCTGTTACCTTTTTGGGCAACTCTCTGCCCTTAGGGCTTGGCTTGCTTTTGCTGTTGTTGTTGTTTTGCCAAATGTTGCTATTGTTATTCCAATGCCACAAGCGACAAGCTACAACAACAATAATAATAATAACAAGAGCAGCAGCAGCAGGGGAAAAACAGGAACAACATCCAAAAACCAGCCGCATTTTGTGGGCATTTGTAAAGTGATCCCTTTTTTTTTTGCTGCTGCCCCTGAGCTTGTTGTTGTTGGTTTTACAGCCAGACAAGCAGGCGGCAATGCAAGGTCTAAGGTACGCAGGACCTCCTTCTCCTCTCCTGCCTTTTGTTTCACTTGGAGAAATTTGAAAGCCTTGAAACAATGATTTTCCTGGAGTAAAATTTTAGTTACACTTCCTGTATGCTTGAAGCTTTATTTAGCCTTTTTAAATTTTTTTAGAAATTTCTCCCAATTACCTAATGTTTTCTGTCAGTGTCTGAAGCCTAAAGCAACAGGATTTCAGAGCTCACTCTCTCTTTCTTTCGCTCTCTGTGAAAGGCGTTGAGCTGTGCCAAAAAGGATTTGGCGGCGGCGTCTCCCACCCTTGAATTCCTTTGCCCATTCCTGTTTGCATTTCAAATGGCTGCGGTGTCCCTTATGTACAAATATGTATAAATATATAAATATATATGTAGCTTATATACTTTGTATATCGTTTTCCCTCTGAAATTGATACCAATGAAGTTCTGGCCCGCCGCTCCTTTGGAGGATGTAAAAACAAAAAACAAAAAAAAAAAACAAAACAACAACAAAGAAACCGTTTTGTTTTTATTGTTATTTCGTGTGTTGTTGTGTTATTCTTTCATTTCAACGCGCCTTGCCTGCGAAAAAAATGTAAGTAAGAGGGTCCTGGTCCTGTGGTCCTGGCCAAAGGTGAACTCCTTTTGCTGAGCGACGAACCAACTGACAGAAATAACAATAATAAAAACAACAACGACGGCAGGAGTAACAAAAACAATTGCCATTAACAAAAATGGCGATGTTTTGAAGGACAAGAGGCAGGGCGGTGAGTAAGAAAATGATAAAAACTGGGAAGAAGGACGGCCAAGTTCAGGATGTTTTCTTGAGAGTTTTTTTGTTTTAAAGGGAATTGGGTTTAATGGGCTTTAAGATACTTTTTACTATGGAAATAGTATGAAGTTTGAGTATATTAATCTGAGTATATCAATAAATAACAGAATATATCATTTATTTATATCTATAAATATATATTAAAATATTTACATTATAAATAAATATCTAAATATATTAATAGATGTCTGAATATGTAAATAGATATCTATAAATATGAAATATTAAAATATATAACGAAATATCTAAACATATAAATAAAAATATAAATCCACAACAATTTGTAATATATTTACACGGTCTTGTTTAATTATTATGTATTACTTAAAAATTACAAATTAAATTATAACATTAAAGCCCCAAAAGAAATTCTACAAATAATAATAATCCCCTCAAGCTAAAAAACGAAGGAAATAAACCCCCTGACCATATAAACGCTGTGTTTAAAATGAAAACCCACCTTAAAGCCGTCAGATATTCACCCTTTCAAGCCCATATACATAATATCTGATCCTTCCACTCTCCCTGTAAACCTCAAACCCACAAGAAAAATATAAAACTAAAATAAATAAAGACAAACAAAGGCGACGACCAGGCTAGCCAGATCTGATCCCGAGATCAGGAGACCCTACCTACACGGATGACAAATATGTTGACAACGCAACACGAGCGAAGGACCACACAAGGATCAACGATATATATATGTATGTGTATATATGGACTGGAATTGCAAATGAATTGATGCGCTTTGTTGACTTTTGTCAATTGGGATTATTTGCCATTCGCAGTTACCACATATTCCCTATCCCCTATCCCATATACCATATCCCTCTGAACAATTGGCTTAAAACCGTGCCAAACAAAGTGTCGAAAAGCGAGCCTAAGCCGCAGATTCAGGTTCCAGCTTGGATTTTGAAACGAAAAGAAAAATATACATATATATATAATGCTGAATCCGTAACAGAAACTCCAGACGATCCCCAGAACGCGTTTTGCTGTCGGATCATTGACGAATGGGACAATAACCACTGTGTGTGTGTGTGTCTACCTGCCCACGCGATCAAGAAATATATATATATGCATATATCTAGGGAGAACAGGGAGAGGGTGAGGGCGACCAAGAGAGATCAGAGATCAGCGCGCCTAGATTATTGTGCCAGTCAGCCATCCGTCGGGGGATTTGTAAAACAGATCTTTTTACGGATTAAAGGCGAAACCACAGCAGCAGCAGCAGCGGTGGCGGTGGATTCTGCGGTTATGACAAAAGACCCAAAGCTACAGTCAGAGAAAAGGAGTTAGGGAATAAGCTATAAACATAACTTATAACATATAACATAAAAAAAAACCCATATATATAAATTAAAAATAAAATATTATAAATAATAATACAAACACTTTTGTATTTCATAAATAAATAATAAATAAAAAACCATAAATAAATTATTCAAAGCATTTGAATATAATAAATAATACTAAATATATATTTTCCAGTCTAATTTTAAGTTACTTTGCGTATAAAACTAAAGTTTTTTATGTTATTTAGTTCTATAATATATTTCTAGATTTTATATAAAAGTAGTAATAAATATCTATAATTATTCCCCATTGATTTAATCAGAGCTAAATCCATTAGATTTTCTTTCTGTGCAACTGTTTATGGACCGATTATTGAGCCCAAGACACGAGCAATAAACACACACATCTAAGTCTACGATCTCGAAGAGAACTTCCGCAAAACGATTTAGTTTTGGATAAAATAACCAAAGGGGAACAACACCCAACACAAAAAAAATAAAAACCAAATAAAAAAAATATATAAAAAGGTGTGAGGTGAATTTTTGGAGGCGGGGTCAATGGCACAAGACCGCAGAAAGTGAAAGTAAATTAGTGTCTTGTGGGCAAAACACAATCTTTGAGTTAATTGGAGTGATTTAATGAAGCAATCAGAAGTTAAATTGAGATATAAACTTTGAAAAATCAGGAAATATTGCTCTTTCAGATGCCCAGCTATTTTTTCTATTTTAATTTAAGAGTAAAAACAATCGAATTTGAAATTTGAAAACAGCAAATTAGTTTCCAAAACATTTTCGCCACAAAAAATACATATACATTGAGTGAGTGAATTTTCCTTTCCCTTTTAGACTGCAGATCCCATATATTTTTGGTGGGATTTTCCCTTTTCTGTTTGTTTTCTCAACTGTATTTTGTTATTACTATTTCGGTTTTTCGGCCCCGCTGTCAAACATATCAATTTCAAAGCGAATTTTCCTCCAGTTTACTTTTGCCATGTCCATGGACCTCTCTCTAGTATATCCCCCTTGTTGTTTTATTTGTTTGTCCATAAATTGTCTGTCAGCGTTTTTGGCTTTTGTTTTCTTTGCTAGATTTTTGACATGTTTTCCTTGTCTCTCTCAAGTTTCATATATTTTTTTTTCTTTGCTTATAACTTTTTGATGGATTGCATGCAGAAAATGCAAAAGAAAAAAAAATGAAACAATAAAAAAAAGAGCGCCAAAAACGAGCAAAGTTCAAAATTATAAATCACACCCAAATTTGTTTGCGAAAAAAAGTTCAACAACGAAACGCAAACAAAATTTATGCTTTGCCATAAACAACAACAATAATAACAACAGCTACACCAACAACAAATCGATTAACAACAAGAATTAACTCCAACGATTTGTGACACTAATAAATAAGGCAACAACAAAAGGTGAAGCTCGAGAAATAATTCTCCCCTCCTTTTTTTTTGCCACAATTTTAAACTCACTTCATCTTCCTTGGGGATACTTTATGGGATTCCCCCTTTTTTCTTTTTCCTTTATTTTTTTTTTGTATATCCTCTGTGTGTGTGTGCAAAAACATTTATTTATTTATGTTTATTGCGTTTATCATTTGTGACATTTGCATAGCGCCGGCGTGGGCCAAAATGGCAATGGAACGGGGGGGAAACGGCTGGGAATGGAAAAGGACGAGGAAGAGAAGCAGGAAGGAGCAGGAAGAGTTGTCGTGAAATTGTCACAGCTTTCTGGTTTTTTATTGCCGCAACCAGCAGCCAGCTGTAAAAATCTGCGCAAATTTATGCGCAAATGAATTGTGCATTTCAATGGGGCGTGGCTCGAGTGGGCTGAGATTTAAAAATTGACAGGAAGAAAAAATGAGGACAGGGAAATCTTAGGAAGTCCAGCAGGTGGGCATTCATAAATATAGTAGCCAGAAAAAAATAATAGAAAATCAAGTTAAATAATACAATTTTAAGAAAATTAAATAAGTTTAAAAAGGTGTTGGAAGTTGGTAAAAAATATGATAAAGAAATATTATTATTTCTGCAATTATTCCTTTATATTATCTTCTTTCAAAATGCCATCGCATAAGATAATTAATTTCTAAAGGTCACTATCCTCATAAATCTTCGAAAACAACCCACCCATTCTCAAAAGCGAAATCATTGTTTCCCATTTAGTCTCCGTGTTCATTCATCTATTTTGCACTTCAGCAATATCGTCGCCTGATCTCGCATTTCAGAAAATCACCAGAAAACGAGCGGCTGTCATAGTTTTTTTTATTTTTTTTCTTCTCTAGCATGAAAATGCATTTCAGAATGACCCAGTTTTCTGCGTGGCACGCCCTCTTCACCTTGTACACGCTTTTATACTCTTATAAAAAAGGGTATACTTATTTTTTTGGTGACTAGAAAGCCAAGCGGTATAGGTGCCTATATTCTTGAAGAGTATTAAAAACAGAGAAGATCTAGACATGACTTTCTCTTGAGATGAAAGTCAAAAAGAGCCAAAATCAACCACAATATCTTATAGCTTTCATAGAATATTTATAACTACATTCTGCAAGGGCATATAGTTTAGTTTGGTTTGTCAATGTTGGCCAAGTTTTTTGTTGATTTTTATGTTTTGTGATATTTTTTGTTACATTTTTGTACTATTTTTTTGTGCTATTTTTTTACTAGACTGCAGTTAATTGCTCGTCTGAAACTGAGTCAGAGATTCAACGGATCAATGCGATCGCCAACCAACTGACTCACAATGTCAACTTCACAGAAAGAAATTTTTTTACATTTTAACAAAATTATGTAATAATAAATGTATAAGAAGTTAATTAAATGATTAACTATCTTTTCATTTGCTAGAAAACTAACATGAAAACATTGAAATATTATCATTAAAGATGGTTTAATAATTTTCTGTATTCAAAATCAATTTCATAGATCGAAAAAATAAATTTTATCCTAAGAATATTACAAATTTCAAGTTGTAGGTGGATTTATAATTTTCTTAAAATACTCAGGGGTAGAAAAAATTAATTTTTTCAAAGAACATTAACTAAATATTAATAATATTTCAAGTAAAATGTTCTCTTGATTGATTTTTCATTTTCTATATTGAGTGAGGCGTGGAAAAGTTCTCAGTTTCTCTGGGGTCCTGAGCTGCGACTGTTTTCTTATGTCATTTATTGCCGCCTATTTAACGTTTTTTCAAGCGAAAAACTTTATTTTCACGCGCATTACGCAAAACACGCGGAGCGTTTGTGGCGGCTGCTCCGCCAAAGTCAGGCTCCGAAAATGTGCTTCGGCGGTAAAAGCCCATTAAAAATAGCTCCAAAGTGGCTGTAAAAAAAAAACAAACCAAACTAAAAATAAAAGAAAAAAATAAATAAACCAAACAGAAAAAATTAACTGCGCTCGCCAAGTGCGGGCTTTCGAGATAGAAAACCTAAACTGAAACAGAAACATACCTTGGAAATGGGAGTACTCGTAAAATATTGTGGAGTGGAACAGGTTTCGGAGGAGGGTGGTAGGAGTAGGTGACCCCGACAAGTGGGCTTGGGTTTCGGTATCGGAATCGGTACTTATCCATGCTGCAATGGTTTCGCCCCAGCGGCCACAGGTGGGAGAGAGAGATATGTGGGTTACCTGGTAAGATCTCGGGAATGGTTTCGAGTTTCTGGAGCTGCTCTACTTATTGTTATTACCAATTTTTATGGTTTTAACTCATAGGTGAGGTGTTTGCTATTTGAAAAGCATTTAGTTTTATAATTAACTCAAAACATTTTATAGATTGGATATTTTCAGGATTTTCAGAATATAATTTGCACTTTTTAGTGCAAATTATTGAAGGAAATTTCTTTAAAAAACTTTATAAGGAAGCATTATATAGTATAGTCAGAATATGAATTGTTTTTATGTTTCATTGTTTTTTATTTAGCATTTTTATACCACATTATTGAAGGAAGTTCCTTTATAATACTTCATAAACTTGCATATATTTAAATATTAAAAATAAAATCAATAAAACCGCTTAAAGACTACTAAAAACTTATTGAAAATAACCCACACTCCACATCCTTATCTGCCGAACGTGTGTACATATATCATACGAATTTTATATAAATAATATGAGTTATGAGAAGCCAAAAAAGGGAGAAAACGCAACCAATGGCAAAGATCTCAGTCGGGCGATAAGAAAGACAGAGAGCAAAGTCGAGCACAACCCCGGGAAATATTTCATTTTGGGGGAGAGAAAAACTTTAAGCTTAAAGACTTGCCTCCATTTTATGCGGTATTTCTCTTTATTTTTTTTCTTGGAGGATTGGGTACTAGGAAGGTGGGTGGGGAAAAAAATAAACGAGGGAATCGAAATCGATTTCGTATAAACGAGTATTTCGAGGGTCTTCCCAGTTGCGAGAGTGTTTCGAGTGTTTTTCCCCAAGTCCTTTCGCCATTGCTAAGCTTTTCCAAGGGGGGGGGGGGTCTTAAGCCAGTTTTCTTTCTCTCTCCCTTCTCCCTTTTTTTTTTTGTTGGGTTCCATTTCTACATGGCTCCTCCATCTCCTTGGGTTCCCCATTCCACACACTTCTTGATTTCTGCAGACATCATTTTGCAAACAAAGCTCTGCACATTTCCGTTTCCGTTTTGTATACATAACCTCAATTCACGCCACCCTTAGCTGCGATACCAAGCCAACCCCTAGCTCTCTCTGTCTCTCTCTCACACACACACACACTCTGCCTAGCTCCCTCAATCCCTCTCACTCTTAGTGTCGCTGTCTCTGTCGGTTGGCAAATGCCACCTGCAGCAGTTTTTCGTGAAGCTTTGCGTGCTTTTGGTTTCGACAGTTGGATTTGTGCTGTGCGACCTCAGAATAAAGTACTTCCTCCTCTTCCCCCCCATCTTTCTCCCCTCTATGGATTTTGCTTCCCTTTCAGCCCCCCTGGCACAGCATCCTCGCCATTTGTTTCGCCTTTTCTTCGCTTTTTGTGGCTGTGGCGGGCTCCTGTTTTCTTTAGTCAGCCGCCAACGCCAAATCCGCCAAGGCAGGCAAGCTATTCTGTAGGACAAAAAAAAATGGGGAAAAAGAAGGAAAATCCACCCATCTAAAAAAGAACTCCCCCTTTCACTGTCTCTCTCTCTCTCTTTCTCCTTCTATAGCCATCTCTTTTGGCCATTTCGTTTGCTGCCATCTCGTTTTTGCTTTTTGGCTCGAGGCGCGCTTTTCTTTTTTAGTTTTTCTTTTTTTGGCGGTATTGTTGTTCTGGTAGCTTATCTCCGTCAACCAACCTGTCTCTTTTTTGGGAAATATTTTTCAAACAGAGGGGATTCTTGTGTTATACATATATACGTATATATATTTAAGGAAACATTTGAAATATCTTACAAATTACTAGAGGTAAGAAAACTCAAGGTAAAAAGGCTTAAAAAAAATAAAAAATAACTTTAGATGAATTGGGATTTATAAAAATTTATAAAAAACATAACAAAACTGTATTCAATATTTTTAAATTAAGCACAAAATATTAGATTTATAAAAGAAACCTTAAACAAATTGTATTTCTTTTATCAGAAATATGTAATTCCCAAGCAGAAATATATTTTTTATAAAATATTCTTATTATTATCAGGCATTAAAACAACTAACATAAGAATATGTTAGGGCTTTTAAATATTTCTTAAATTAAATACAAAATATAAGAAAAGTAAACTTAAAACTTTATTAATTTTGTTTTTATTACAAGAAATTTCAATTTATTTACTTTATATATTAATTTTACGTTTAGAATTCATTTTAAAATCAGCGTATGTTTTTCTCTCTGTGCAGTGAACTTCCATGCCATAAATCTCTGGGTGGTAGATGGGGGGGAAAATAGCTCCTTAAAGTGCCGCACTTAAAGCGCTTTTTATGAGGATCCACCCGAAATCCAAATAAAACAAACACACACTCGAACTCACACTCCCAAAGGCCAAGTGAAAACTGAAACTGAAACTCTCATTGTCATTATCAGGAGACTTGATTTTGTTTGCTCATCAAGAGTTAAAGCCTCTCCCTTGGTTCCCTTGGTTCCCTTGGTTTCCCCCACCTTCAGGCACTCAATTTTTGATTGGAGATTTATGGGACAAGTTACGAGTCGTCCGCTTTCGGCACTAAAGTTCAGTCAAGTCAGAAGAAGACGAAGAAGAAGAGGACTTTGCTCTAGTTTTAACGCCTCTTGTAATTTGCCCCGACACATCATCAAATGCCCTGGCCTGGCCCTTAACCCTCTACTGCCTGCCCGCTGTCGCTTTAGTTAGACATTAAAATGCGCTGAGAAGACTCTTTTTTTTGTTGTTGTTGTTGTTACTCTTCTTCTCTGGTTTTTATTTAATGGGTCTTACGAGAGTCTCGTCATTAAGGCACGCAAGTCGTTCAACAAATGCCCCATAAACAATAAACAATAAACAATAATAACAAACAAGTGAAGTGTGTGTGTGTGTGTGTGTGTGGCAAGGCTAAGAGTTATGGCTTGGATCATAGTTGGACATAGTTGAGAATTTTACAGGTCCTATGAGATATCAATTAAAAAGTAGTCTTAACAAGACTTATAAATGTATATATCTATATTTTAACCCTTAGATATTAATCAAGAATGAAATTAGTCAAAAATCTATAAAATATATCATATTTTTTAGGATTTCTTTTTGATATAAATGTTTTTTTCATTATAGAAAGTTTATTTATATTTCTTAGCTCAGTTTAAATACTAAAGAATAATCTATCCGAGGGGACTCCATAATATTTGTATATTTATAATAAATTTACTATATTTTATAGCTAAAATTAATATATAGTCACAATTTTAATTTCTATAAATCACCAAAACAAGCTCATATCCACAATTTGCTAATATAAAAACGATTGCCCTTTTTATACACTCCTCAATCCTTAAAAGGCATTCATTCACAGTTATATATATATCTTATACATCAGTTATATTTCACAGTCCACCATTTATTTCCTAGCTTTATTATTCACTTGATTTATTAACTCCCTCTATATGGGTCTCCCTCCTTTCCTTCTATTTCCCGTTAAAATGGCGACACTTCCGCAGTTACAGTCTGTGCCAAAACTCTGACACCTATATATATATATATATATAAATATATTTTCTCCCTTTTGGTCGCAACAAATCAAAGCTCTGTTTTATGGAAAATAGTTGGTAACAACACACACGCACTTGGCCAAATGATTTACGAATGCGTTGAAAAGGCGTTAGAAAAATTGTAAGAGGTATGGGTACGGTTTTCAGTTTCGGTTTCGGGTTAAGGTTCGGTTTTTTATTTTTTTTATCGCACATCGGTTAAGTATTAAATTCGTGGCCCCAAAATAGCCGCAAATTTATTATCCCAAAGAGCACAGAGCACCGAGAGAAAAAAGGGCATTAAAAAAGAGGAATGGTTGGGGAAGAGGGGCGGCGGCTGGTGGGGGCCTTTGTGGTCAGTCTTGTGTAAAAAAAAAAAAAACCCAAAGAGTCATAAAAATAAAAAATAGCCCAAGTAAATGTCAAATAAACTTTAACGGTTTTACTTTTTTTCCCTCGGTTCTTCGGTTTTTATTTTATTTGTATTTTTTTTTTCTCTGTGCTGCTTGCTGGCATTGCTGTAGAGGAAACAGATTGGACCACAGGCAGCAGCCGCAGCAGCCAAAGCCATAAACTTTTCAAGCTGCAAGCCACGGCGACAACAAAAAACAAAAAGTACATATAAATACCTACAAAGCCGTGCAAATATATACATATATATATCGAGATATATATGTATATAAAAATATATAAGGACACGTGAAGAAATAAGGTAATTTTGGCCCTTAGAGAACCTTAGGTGGGCGTGAAATAATTGCAGGAAAACTACTTTGAAATGTATTAAGATTTATATGTATAAAATATATAAAAAATATTTAAAATATATTTCAACGCAACTTTAAAGTTTTCTTTATATAGAAAAAAATTATTTATTTAAATTTGAAAAAGAAAAGAATTACTAAATTAAACTAGAAATCCTCCTAAGTATCAGGAACAGGATTTAAAATATATATACAACACTTTCTGCCTGTGTATTATATAAGCCCACATATATATATATAAAATATATATATCCACAAAACTGACCAGCAAAAAAAAAAGAGGAAGCGAAACTGAAACTGCCACCGATGCAAAAAACTGAAACTGCAAATAAAAATAAAAATAAAAGCTCCTAGAGCAGAGAGAGAAGTAACAACCGCAAGGCTGTTTGCCGGATAAAAAGGGAAGCTAAGGGGGTGCCAGAGGGCGGTCTGTGTGGTGTGTGGTGTGTGGCGGGCGTGGTCGAGGGCCAAGGGCGTAGCTGGAAGCCACCGATTTATACCCGAGGGCCCCATCGAGAAGAAGAGTACTATATTACGTGACCAGCCGGCAAAATGACAACCGTAAATCTGCGGTATATTTCATGTGGTTGAGCGGGCCAAAAAGGGCCGATGGCTGGATATATATATAAAATATATATATTACAAGATTTACAAACAAGGTTTACCCGTTGATTTGAAGCTTAGTTTGAGAGTTTTTTTTAACGAAGTTTAGAGGGGAAAACAAGCTTTAAACTAAATAATAATAATATATTTATATTTTTGGAGATATAATTGATTAATTTGCATTTTATTAAATATATAAAATATATTATTTTATTTATATATATTTATTTAAACAAAATCAAACTAAAGGACCTCGGCTTTTCAACTACTTTGCCTTAGCCTGAACTTTGCCATTTTATTGGACAACTTTAAGGCAAAACTTGGCTTTAAACAGCACAACAAAAAAAAAACGAAAAAGGGCCCACAACAGTTGCTTATCTTGAAGAAAAAGAAGATAAAAAGGCCAAGATGTGAACTCTCGAGACTCTTGGCCATATGCGATTGACCCTTTTGGCCGAGACAGAGCGAAAAGTAGGCGTAAGAAGGCAACAAAATGCGGCAACAACCGGCAGGACCAACAAACGGCCTGGCAATAAAGCAGAAGGAATAAAATGGGAAATTAGGGAGCAAAAGGAGGCAAGAACGTGTGCTTTTGTGTGGGTTCATAAAAGTTTCTTCCCTTTTTTTTTTTTTTTGTTTCTGTTATGTTTTCGTTTCGGCCGTCATAAAAATAACGACAGAATCCCTCAAAAACAACAGGCAAAGTCTGAGTTAAGGTCGTTTAAGGGTCATTACACACACACACAGACACACACATACATATAGATGTGCATAAATAAGGACTCCGCATGTGTAATAAGTGTTTATGTTTGAGAGCTGTAAGTCATCTGAAGTGTTGATGATAACTCACCAAGTTTAAGGCTTAAAGGCCAACGGCGTCGGCGGTGGGTCCAAAAAGTTGGCTAATTTTTATGAACATTCCTTAATGGCAGTAGCTTTTAACCGTTATAATTTTTTATATTTATTTTTGGTAAATAATTTGGGCATAATGGGATTTTTATATATTCCAGAAAACACTAAGGGGTTCTAAGAGTATAAAAATAATTTTTTAAATATTGAGTTTAGAGTAAATTTCTGTATTTTTACGATTTACAGTTTTGAAACCTAATTTTTTAGTTTTAGGCGTAAAAACAAAGGTATATATATTTTTATAAGCTTTTAAAATGTTTAAACTAACGAAAAACTGTGCATCTTCCTATGAAAAATGCTTAATTAATATGTTAACTTAAAGTCAATGATGTTCTTTTGTGGTGTTAAATTCACCAACAACTTTTACAGTTTAGTTTCTTTATGGTGCTAAATTCACCAACAATTTCAACAATTTGTTATTTTCTATATATATTTTTATACGCTTGTAATATGTTTAAACTAACTTAAAATTGTTCATCTTCTTATTAAAAATGCTTAAGGAATATGTCAACTTAAAGTCAATGATGTTCTTTTGTGGTGTTAAATTCACCAACAACTTTTACAGCTTAGTTTCTTTATGGTGCTAAATTCACCAACAATTTCAACAATTAGTTACTTTTTATATATATTTTTATAAGCTTGTAATATGTTCAAACTAACTAAATATTATTCATCTTCTTATGAAAAATGCTTAAGGAATATGTCAACTTAAAGTCAATGATGTTCTTTTGTGGTGTTAAATTCACCAACAACTTTTACAGCTTAGTTTCTTTATGGTGCTAAATTCACCAACAATTTCAACAATTAGTTACTTTTTATATATATTTTTATAAGCTTGTAATATGTTCAAACTAACTAAATATTATTCATCTTCTTATGAAAAATGCTTAAGGAATATGTCAACTTAAAGTCAATGATGTTCTTTTGTGGTGTTAAATTCACCAACAACTTTTACAGCTTAGTTTCTTTATGGTGCTAAATTCACCAACAATTTCAACAATTAGTTACTTTTTATATATATTTTTATAAGCTTGTAATATGTTCAAACTAACTAAATATTATTCATCTTCTTATGAAAAATGCTTAAGGAATATGTCAACTTAAAGTCAATGATGTTCTTTTGTGGTGTTAAATTCACCAACAACTTTTACAGCTTAGTTTCTTTATGGTGCTAAATTCACCAACAATTTCAACAATTAGTTACTTTTTATATATATTTTTATAAGCTTGTAATATGTTCAAACTAACTAAATATTATTCATCTTCTTATGAAAAATGCTTAAGGAATATGTCAACTTAAAGTCAATGATGTTCTTTTGTGGTGTTAAATTCACCAACAACTTTTACAGCTTAGTTTCTTTATGGTGCTAAATTCACCAACAATTTCAACAATTAGTTACTTTTTATATATATTTTTATAAGCTTGTAATATGTTCAAACTAACTAAATATTATTCATCTTCTTATGAAAAATGCTTAAGGAATATGTCAACTTAAAGTCAATGATGTTCTTTTGTGGTGTTAAATTCACCAACAACTTTTACAGCTTAGTTTCTTTATGGTGCTAAATTCACCAACAATTTCAACAATTAGTTACTTTTTATATATATTTTTATAAGCTTGTAATATGTTCAAACTAACTAAATATTATTCATCTTCTTATGAAAAATGCTTAAGGAATATGTCAACTTAAAGTCAATGATGTTCTTTTGTGGTGTTAAATTCACCAACAAC
>VNJQ01005562.1:0-45465 GCA_008042515.1 Drosophila truncata | reverse complement strand
ATTCGGATATTGCAATTTTCATTTACTTTTATAAATTTCATTACTAAATCAGCATATTTTCAAATAATATTACATAAAATTTGGCTTTTCTAGTTAGTTTCTTTAAAAAAGATGGTGTAGACGCATGAAATACTGCATATGGTTGACCGCAAGCACCAAAAACAAAACAAAACAGCGATTTGGTGTGAAATATATTTTCTAACTCTACCAATTTTACAGAATCGTATTATTTTGCAATAATAATAAATTTAAAAACAAAAACTTATAAAAATAAAATTTTTTACACTGAAAAAAAAAATTAAATCTCTAAAAAATGGCGGGACCACGCCCATTTTTTTAATATATCTTCCTTTTTTTATAACGAACATGATTAAAAAAACAGAACCTAAAAATATTACTTCGTTTTAAAGTTATTAATTAAAGCCACAAAAAGTGGTCGTTCGCCCCATAGTGCGATGGTTTTAACCTTACATATGCCAGACACATGTATTATACATCTCAAAAGTATATACAATTTACATTCAAAAAAATACCAAATAGTGAATAGTGAATAATACTCAAAACACTCAAAAGCATGCTTTTATTATTCACAACCCCCTCGAAGCATAATAAACCCCAAAAGCAGACATCAATTTAAAGATCAACAAAGGCCTGCAAAAAAATAAAGAAATATGAGAAACCCAACTTAATTAATCCATTTTTAATAAAAACATATCCACCAATATTCCCAAAATGTCAACAAGACCGCTAAATCATTTCCGGGTTAACCGCTCTGAAAAAGCGAGCCAGTTTTTCACCGACTGCAAATGATATTCGATATTGTTGGCTCAAGCCAAATAAAAGGTTATAATTCAGCGAGGCAAACAATTGGCAGGCAAGTGAATAAAATATATTTCAATATAAACTACAAATATTCACACTGACAGCTCTGGGAAAGATGGACGGACAGGCGGACGGTCATAACCCCAGGGGCGTAAAACAAAAGGCCATTAACAATAACGAGTCCGGGGTAAAAACATTTGCAAACAAATTACAAATAAATGGAAATGCTGACAGCATTAATAACGTTACATCATTAATAAGCGAATCGAAATGAATACAATAACTGAAAAATGGAAAATGTTATAATTATGACAATAAATTAAGCGACCCTGGGGGATTGGATTGCTCATAGTTTATTTATTTATATAATTATTTATTTAACCGGCTATAGGGGTTTTCCGTTTTAAATCGAAGTCACCCAATCATTAATTGGCTGCCAATCGAAGAGACCGAGAAATGGGGGAATATTTCAATGAAATTGTCTTCGAAATTATCAGAGCAAACACAAAATGGAAATGCCTTTGACAGCTGCATTTCCGATGCTGGAGGATGATATATATACACAATAATATCTTGAACGGGTGATATATATTGAAAATTACAACATTATTATGTTCAGACTTCAGTTGGTATTCAGTTTGAGTTCCTGGGCCCAACTTGCAAGTAATGAAATTCCCATTTAAAGGCTAAAAGGGACACAGGAACTTTGTGTGTCCAGCCAGGCATATGTATGTAAAAAAATAAACATTCAGCATCCTCGCTAATGAAGTGCTTTCATCTGCAATGTATGCTACATTTTTCATTTTATTTTTCTATCCCCCACCTTTCACTTGAACTGTTTGCATAATTTTTACACCAGTTTGTTTAGCTTTTCAATGCTGACATTTGAAAAGGAGAAAATGTTGGGAGCGGGAGTATGTGTCGTCCTGCAAATTTCATTTTCATTTGTGTGTATGCCTCACTAATTACGAAATGGTTGCAATAACTCCAGAGTAAGCATCCGAAAATGGTGTCCGGGGAAAAAGTAAAAGCAAACAATGGGTCCATGCGGTAGGTAAATTAATTAAATGGAAATTAGTCTGGGGTTAAAGAGCTAAACAAAACAATTTTCAAATTAAGAGAATTTAAATTGGAAAGTAAGTGTAAAATTAAAGCGGTCATTGGGGTGAAAGTTTTGATTAAAGTTTTGATTTATTTAAAGAAGTTAAAAGTATGCTTTAATAAGATTTATGTAAGTGTTACATTTACTTTTACAAATATTTCTTTAATATTAAACCTTCTTTTCTCTTTAGCAATCTTTAAATTTATTCTATGAATCAACTAATCACTGTACGTGTGAGTAAACAAATTATAATTTGTTTATCCTGGCATTTTGACTGGCAACTCCTTTGATCCCTGCAATTTGATTAATTTGCCTTTGGACCGACCTCATTAACCAACCATTCATTTGGCCCTATTCACAGCCTCAGCCACCTTTTCCCACCTTTATAACCCGACGCCAGCACCGCAGCTAATTACAAAAACAGCTCTTGTATTTGAATAACCCAACCCGAATCCGAATTCGAATCGGAATCCTGGGGGAAAATCAATAATCGAGGACGAGTGCATCCATGAATGGTCAATCATTCAGGATGCACAGAGAGAGAGAGAGTGGAGCTGCGATTCAAAGGAGCAACAGGAAAGCAGGACAGGAGGACCCCTAGCGATGAATGGCATTTGCAATGATGTTGCCTGGATTATCTTCTGTTTATATGGGATTTATTCAGGGAAAAAGGGAAAATGTACGGGTAGCTGAAAGGGAGTTGGGAGCATGTGTTGCCATGACGGCCGCCGGTGCCTTTGTGCGCCTTTTGTTGCTCCGGATGCCGGCAGTCTGGCATTGCATAAATGTTTTGCCTTTTAATTAGCACGCATTTCCGATTCGACATTCTCTCTCAGTGGCCTGCGTTTGCCTCTTAATGCGCTTAAAGCAGATCCCACAGATCCACAGCTACTACTTCCATGTCCCCAGCCACTGGCTGCCTCGATAATGATGGAAAATAGTGGCCAGCTGAGGAGAAAATTCAATCAGGCACAGCTTCCAACTTCCAGTCGTCGGTAATGCAATCAGAACAAGGCAAGACGGAGAGCTAGAATATAGAAGAATGCACTGGGAAATATTAGGGGAAATTCAAATAAAAATTTGATTAAAATTGAGACACTTACTTTCTCTATGAAAATTATTTTTTTGGATATATAATCTGAAATTTTAATAGGGAAAACTTCTAAAAGACTCCTTTTTATTCAATTATATTAAAATTGGAACATTCCTCTCCCCAAATAGTTTATATTATTTTTCTTTAGTTAATATAATAAATTTTTTTTTTTTTTGAGTGCCTCTGCTTAGACCACAAGCTTCTAGCAGTATGGCGGAAATTATGTGGCACTCGAGTGTCCAACGAGCCGTGACCCGAGTATGATGTAAGTCCCAGAAAGAAGTGTAAAAAATTGTGTCAGCAGGGGCACGCACAAGGAAAAGGATAACGCAGCGCCTGTGGCTGACTGACTGCCCGACTTATCCTTATCCTTATCCATATCCCTGCGCCGTCTCGTCGCTCCCAACTACGTGATCCTGCGACGACAGCTAAGCCAGAAAGTATGCAACAAGCAGCGCAAAGTGCACTCAATTGTTTAGCTGCCCCAGGGTTATAAAGGGTGTGGTACGCAGGGTTTTCCCTTGTTTCCTTTCCTTCTTCTTTTTTTTAGATTTTTAGAGCGGGAAGTGGGTGGCTTTGTGGCACACAATCTGTAGAAAACAGAAAATCAGTTGGCACTCACCCAAGTGCATATTAAACGCACACCCAGTGAGAGGTTGAGTAAAAGTATTTAACGAGGACAGGGAAATCACCTTTGAGGGGGCATTACTTTAAGAAATTCCTTGAAATTAATTCTATTTATTTGCCCACTTATTGTGTCGGTATTGTGTAAATATTGACTTGTAAACAATTGCTGCACCTGTCACAATAATTACCCCTACTCTGGTTATTTAGGAAAACAAACAGAAGCAATTAAAGAGATAATTGACCTAAATTGTAAAGGATTTTTCTGTGCAAAGCACTCTATTATCTAAATGAATTTTAAATTAAATTAAAATGGCCTTTGATTAAGGTTCTTAAATATACATTTTAACTTTTAGTAGCATTTAATTTAATAATATTCCCAAATCTCTGACATCTGTATGCTCAGGGTTAAGCTTAACTAAAAGTTTACTCATAATTCATTTTAATTGCTTTACAAATTCTAATTTTAGGAAGTTTATACATCTAAATGAATCCCCTTTCAGAAGTGACTACTCACCATAGGCCACAATAAAGTTCTCAGAATTAATTTTCCCATTTAAGTCTTTTGTTCAAGTTCTACTTGACATACTCCCTCTTATAAAATAATCCTCTTATAATATGATTTTCTGCCAGGGTCTTCAGTAGAACTTTCTGAATTTAAATTCATTTTCTAATTGCTGGGCAAATATTTCCTTACTTGTGCCACAATCCTTCTCATCGTGAGCCCTACACTAATGACTTGAATTTCATATGGTTTTTGGCAATTCTGAAGTGTTTTCTCAGAATTAATTAATTATAATGCCACCCCTGATTACTGGCGAAATATTATCTTCTACCGATAATGAGGCTGCCTCGATTTGCATCCCCAAAAATAATTGTCCGTTTCCCTTTGTTGCCGTTGAAATAAATCAAAATCCAGTTCCTCCATATGGCGAACACACTCACACACACATTCCGTATGACATGTGCCTTCTCTGCTCTAAACTTTTATCTTTTAATTTTGTTAATTAATCGATATGTTCTCTCCTGCCAGAAGCTGGCAGCCTTGTGCCCCCTGTGGCCAGGCAAACAATTAGTGGAAAGGAGCAGCACCCAACCCCAGCTCCTTCTCAAAGCTGGCAACAGTAACACATGGCAGCGGGTCCTTTTGACATCGCCACCCCCCCTATGGGTGGCTCACATGATTTACAGTCTCAAAGGCCGGCGGCAAAAGTTAAGAAATGAAATTTCAAGAAAATTGCACAAACAACAGGAAGCTCGAAGGCTGGAACAGAGCATGGCGGGGGGCGGTGTTTCGAGGGCATTGAGCCAAAAGGAAATATTTTAAAACTCTGGCTATAAAGCAAATACACGATACATATCATCCAGTGATCGGGGGTTGGGGTTGAAGCTGCCTGGGAAGAGCACAAAAGTCGTTATCTTAATTACTTTTATAGCTTCGATTTGGGGGCGAGTGGAGCAGCAGCATTGCCACTGTTGGGCAATGCCAAAAAATAAGAAAAACAAGCAACAGAGACATGACAACTAAGAGGGAAAACTGTGTAAGAGCCAGAGGAGTTTAAGGATACCGTGGAAAATAAGTTCTTGAAGAAAACTTAAGAGAAAGTTGAGTTAAAAAACCTCAATTTCTATCTTTACAGTAAATAAATAATGTTTGTATCTAAATAATATTCTATTTTAATTTATTCCGCCAAATAAAGTTAATCAGGAGCTTTTCCAACCAACAGTCCTAGAACTTTGCCATCTTAAATCCACTTAAAACACGCAGGCTGCCTTAAAGCAGCCACAGGATATCCCCTGCCCAGGCGATATGAGATACAAGGATGTTATGACATCGCACACAGAGACCACTTCAGATATTCTAGATGCTGCCTCATTACCCCATAGAAATCTCCACATATTTCGCACTTCATTAAGTCACATTTTTCAACCGTTATCGTCGGGGTGGGTGTGCCACTAAGTGTGTGTGTGTGTGTTTGCCTAGTTTCAACACCAGTTAATTAACTACTCGCGCACATATGTGGGGATATATACTATACAGATATACATATATATATTATATATGGTAAATATACACACAGAGAGCCCTATTCAGGTTACTAGAGCCTGTCCTTGAGCCGAAAGCGAATATCATCTGCGATGAGCATGCGGCCTGCTTAATATTTCATAGCCAACTCTGGGGCCCCGCTCTTAAACTAGACACTTAATTAACATTTTGAATGGTTTCCCCGTCGTCGTCCCCTAAGCCGGGGCCAAAATCAATTTCCCTTTTCGGTAACGGAAGCTTGAGTCCGGATATGAAAGACGAATGCCCGCGGCGACAATCGCGGCAACTTCACGGGGGTTGGAGTATAACAACATCAAGACCTTTTAGTGGAAATTATTTTGCCATTTTCCATTTGCCTTTCGGAGGTGCCTTTCGCCTTTGATTATTTATTTCGCCTTTTGTGGCTTGCACGGAGAATAAAATCGGGATATGTTTTTATTAGCTTCAGATATTAAAAAATTAGTTATAGTTATATTATTTTTATCATGGTTTCTGGTTAAATAGGGTTGCTCAAATCAAATTTAAATACAATCCTCGGGAAGCAGCGGATACAACAAGATCGCCATGAAGTTAGTTGTTCTATTTTGCACACTTGTCGCATTTGTTACACTTGCTATGGGAGGGCCACCACCTTTCTCTATTGGAGAACGGAATAAAATTCATAGTGGGCCACCACCCTTCAGTCTTGAGGAACGACAAAAATTATATATTATATATTAAAAACCCAAAATCTTTATGGTTTCTTTAAACAATAAACACTTCAAAAAATATATATATATTTTCGCATTTTATTATTTATGTCGCCTTTTGTGGCTTGCACGGAGAATAAAATCGGGAACTGTTTTTATTAGCTTCAGATATTAAAAAATTAGTTATAGTTATATTATTTTTATTATGGTTTCTGGTTGAATAGGGTTGCTCAAATCAAATTTAAATACTCCTCGGGAAGCAGCGGATACAACAAGATCGCCATGAAGTTGGTTGTTCTATTTTGCACACTTGTCGCATTTGTTACACTAGCTATGGGAGGGCCACCACCTTTCTCTATTGGAGAACGGAATAAAATTCATAGAGGGCCACCACCTTTCTCTATTGGAGAACGGAAAAAAATTTATAAATATCCACCACCCTTAGGTCTTAAGGAACGACTAGAATCATATTATGGTTAAACAATAAACACTTCAAAAAATATATATATATTTTCGCATTTTATTATTTATGTCGCCTTTTTTCGGCTTGCATTGGGATTGGGTTTTCTCTGGGAAGAGATTATTATTGAGCTTAAACTAGCAAAATCAAATATGAGAATTTTTTAGGAAAACTAATATTTCCGTGCATTTTGTTTCCCTTGGCTTCTAAATATATTTCCCAGGCTTATTTTTCAGTGCCACATCAACATAAATTGTTGACAACTTGAAAACAACAGCAAAGGAACGGTTTGAAGGGGCTAACTGGGGTCTAAGAGGTGTCTGGCACTTTGTTTATTGGAGAACGCTAAACTTTTAAGTCGCCATCACCATCAGCGTCGTGGCTTGTTAATATTGAGCAGCGCATTATTTATGGCAAACTTTCCACCAAAACACTTTCGTTCCACCTAACTTTTAACGAGTTCTCTTCATGTTCGGTCGAGTTACTTTTCCCTAACTCACCGGCAATTTTCTCACTTTGCTTTTGCTGGCAATTCAATTCCTTAAAGTCCCTGTCCAGGTATAATTGGGGTAGAGCAGAGAGAAAGGTCCCTGACCAAGGCCCACGTCCTTGGCCACGAGCAGACCAACCATAAGCATTTCATTATTAGAACACAAAAATGTTTAAAATTTCATTAAATGGCTGGACAACACAGCACCGAACAAACATGGCCAACTGGGTCCCAGAGCGTGGTCAGGAAAAGCAGGGGAGAAAGGTATTAAAAGACGTACGAAAGAGTGGATACTCTGTATTAAGTGTAAAACGATTCTAAGTTCTATAATAAAAGCACACTTTAGATTTGAATTCACCAAGTTGTGTGATTATAAATCAATTAATTTTGAATATGAAAAATACCTTCTTATTAGATTGAAGTCTTTAGTAAAAACAATACGTCCCCCCAGGAGGTAGAGTATATGCAACCAGCTACGCATTGTAGACCGCTCTCACTCCCCGGCTTCCTGACCTTTGGCCCACAGCTAGTTTCAGCCCCTGACCGCATAATAACAATACCAAGAGCAACAACAATAGCAACGAAAACAACAACAGGACCAGCAGACGGACAAACAATTCATAAAAACGTTTAACAAAACGCAAAAGTGAAAAGCGCCCCACAGCCACTGACCGACCACCGAAAGGAGCCCAGAAATGAAATTCCCAGACGAGCAGGAGAGCACAGGATGCGAAGGGATAGGGATACCGATGCTGATGATGGGGAATATCCCAGGCTGCAATCATAATGAGCAGCAATTCGAAGCCCCCAACCGCCAGGAGCAACCACCGCCAAAGTGGTCAGCAGCAAACATTGCAATTTCATTTAATAACAAAATATTTGGACAGCGCCGGAGTTAGGGGTTGGCTTATTTTCCTGGGGGGAGGAAAAGAAATACCCTCCAGAGGTAGCAAAGAGTTGAGGCAAATTATTACGTCTTTATGCAGAAATTATTTATGATTGCTTTGTCTAGACTTGGCGGCGGCGACGCTGGAAGCCACACAATGCACCGGAATTCCGGACTCGACGAGTCCTCGCAATGTTAGCCGGGTAATTTATGTGCCAATTGCTCATACGCCCCGTGCACCAGCTAAGGTGAGAAGTTACTTACCAGCAAGAATGTAGACTTGCAGCCTGGCCTGACATTCTGACTTTGGGTTTTTATTTTTGGGAGAACAACCAAGAAATATTCTTCACAACCAAAACTGTTTTCATTAGCTTTAGATATTCAAAAATTAGTTACAGATAAATCCTTTAATATGGTTTCTGGTTAAATAGCGTTGTTGAAATCAAATTTAAATAACCAGATAATAATCAGATCGCCATGAAGTTAGTTGTTCTATTTTGCACACTTTTTGCATTTGTTACACTGGCTTTGGGAGCGCCTAAACTCTATTGTAAGAATATACCAAGTACTCTTTATTATTTTATTTTTAATGTTATTCTCTTTTAAGGGTGCCAGAATCCCAGTGCCAGAATCCCCTGCCATTCAAAGTTTAGGCCTACGCCCCGGTACCCCTTGGGACGGTCAGAAGTGGTTGAATAGGGTCTGAGGAATTTAGCACTTTGTTTATTGAAAAACCACAACCAGAATTGTTTTTATTAGCTTCAGATATTGAAAAATTAGTTACAGATAAAACTCTTAATATAGTCTAAGTTTTCGGTTGTCATTTTATTACCCGTTGTCTTTTGTAAATTTAATAAATTAAGGGAAACCAACGCTTAAAGCCGTGTTACTTTAAATTACGCCACCGAAGTGGTGGAAAAAGTGACTGGCAATTGCATTGGTTAAATTTAATTAACGTCGCATTGAATTTTAATCAAGTTCATTCAGCGAATGCGACACAACACGTGACATTATTTGCATGCGAAATTAACCTGTGACGGGGCAACGGCTGTCGCTACTTTTTCACGCGTTATCCGATGGATTCGATGGCAGGACTGGGAGGTGTTTTTAATCAAGCTTTCCGACTCTTTTTCTTTTTTTTTTTTGTCGGGTGAGTCTGTGCGGTTCGGTTCGCCTGTTAATAGATTGGAAATGTGATATTGAGGACGAACGAAACCCACTATTTTCGAGGCGAACCTGCGGCCAATCCTGGACAAACCATTGTGCAGGCCAATCGGTGTCAAATTGTAGTTGCAAAACCCAAATTCACACACAGAAAGAGGACCTGGGTAGCTGTGTAATCATTTCGTTTATTACGGGTGTTCAATTTTCTGTTTTCGAACATTAATTGAAATATGATTTCGGTGATTTTACGAGCAACCAAAGCCAGACAGAAGGAGTGATTTGCGGGGGTGCCCATCATGATGCCAAAGCAAATTTGATCCCTGACTAGCAATGTATGCAAAATGGAAACTGCAAAATGAATTCATGACACGTCCTCGCCTCAGATACCACCCTTTCCCCCCCTGGAAAACTGTCCGGAAACTGTCACTTGAAATACAGTTGCTGTGGCAGAAAGTCAAAAAGTTTCTCCGGCTCTCCGTCGACCAATATGCAAAATATCAGAGATATGCAAAATGCTCAAGCCCCTCTAACTCAGTGTCAAACATTTTTCGAAAACACTTGAAAACAAATTCAAAATAAAATGAACATGTGCATTTTGCGGTGACTGCAAAAAGTGTACACTGAAGGGAAAAATGTAGCGAAACAGCAGAGTTTTAAAATTATTTTTAACTTAATTTTTATGGATTCATAGATAGCATAGATTTTATGTAAAATGTAACTCAAATTTAATTGAAATATTCTTTTCCTTTATTTTTAAAATTCCAAAATGGAAAAACAATTAATTTTCCGACTGCTGCGTGCGTGTAAAGTTTTTGAGCTGTGTGTTTGGCTGTGTGGCAAAATTCAATTAACTTGTCCGGCTTGATTGAAGTTGCAGCTTAGTATCTGACAGATTGTAAAAGTTTCCTGTGTTTGCCAAACATTTTTCTCACTCACTCCTGTAAGAGAGGTGGCATAATTTTAAACAGATTTTAGATTTTCATCATTTAACTGTCCGGGGATTTCTCCCCCATTTAGAGCAGTCTGTTCTCATTTTGAATCCCTGTAAGATCTGCACTTCTTTGCTTTACGGTCCAGTTAACCGCTTGACATATGACCGCCATCATTTAGCGCATATTTGTACATATCTCTGGTGGAAGTCTCTCTGCCCCGCTCTGCTCTTAAAAACCATTTCAAATCACGCACTTTCCCCCCCCCCCCCCCCCCCCTTTTTCCATCATCTCTTCTGGCCAGCTTTTAAGCCCTTTCATCATCCCCCTGTGGGTGCTATGCAGCCCAAGCCCCCCTCCTCAAGTGCCCTCCGTTGGCAGCCCATTGAGGGGGCGTGTCAATAGCCCAATGCTGCATTTAAATTGTCCATTCCATTCCATTCCATTTGAGCGTTTACGAGATGCGGACGATGTGCAGCAATTTCTGAAGCTTTGCGGTGGCCAAACAGTGGGTAAAAATATTTAAAACATGAGAAATAAATTATGAAAAAGTAGAGTCAAGATGGGAATTTATTTTAAGACGTATAAGGTATATTCAAAGATATTTTTAATAAAATAAAATGGAATAAAATATAAGAATATCAAGTCTTTTAAAAAAAAAATATTATTTAATTGACAGAAATTATATTTTATTGTTTATAATAAAATTAAATAATAATAGTAAAATAACAGATATTTAGTGAAGCCAAATTATTTGACAGGGATCCCAAGGAGAATTTTGATATAAACCTTACCAAAAGAATTTTTAAGTTATAATTTATCCATTTTTCAACCTCTAACCACTGTGCTCCAGTTGTCCTTCTACCCCTTTGCCATTGCAGCCCATCTCCACTTCTGTTGGCCACAAGCAAATGCACTTTCCTGGCCACGACTAATTTTATGGCCCCCATTCTCGACAGAAACTTTGTGTGCGTCTCCGGGCTGCTCATTTCTTTTTTTAATGGGCCCAGCCTGGTCTCTGGTCTGGCGGAGTGATTCCTCTTAACTCTTAACTCATAATTGCCAGCTTGGCCAGCGCCGTCTCGGCCATTATGACAATTGGCAATGCACCAAAAACTGCAAGAAAAAAAAAGATGAAGAGGAAAGGCAGAGGGCCAACTCCTTTGATGCGTGGCCATGAAAGCCAGAAGAAGAACAATTAAATGACAAGCCAATTTAATGAGCAGACTGCGGGGAATAGGAGGCGGACGGGGTGATGTCTTGTCTCAGTTCGCGGCTTAATGGCCAAATTATTGTCACTTTGAAGTTGGCGCCATTAAAGGACAGAGCCAGAGCCCAGAAGGGAGGAGCTAAACTATAATTTTGTGATTTTTAACAGCTTTAAATGGTTGAAAATTTAAGAAAAATTAATTATCAAAAGTCTAATAGAATTTAACTGTAAATAGTGTTCAAAATAAAGCCTAGTAATATTTTCTAGACCTAACAAAAATCTAGGAAGCACGTGATGCTATCCATGTATCAAAAACTGGGTAGTTCACGGTCTGGAAATTCTTTTAAAAATTTCTTTTGCTTTTTAATGCGATTATTCAGCTGGCGATGCGTTGCTAATTCCCCAACGAACCCAAAACAAAGGCCACTCACGCGTGTTTCCCCAAAAAACCACTGCAAAAGCTCACCGAAAAACCATACTGCGCTTAAATTGTGACTTTAAAATGCCAGCAAATATTGGGAAACAATTAAATATGCACATATAGTTGACTAGGTTTTGTTGGCCGCGTATTTTGTTTGAATGATTTTATTTACACAACACTTTGGCATTAATCGATTCATGCATTGCCCTCCGGCGTTGACTTTTCACATCATTTCGCCTTGTGGAAATTGTTTAAATTATTCGCATTATTTAGCGCTATTTTTTGGGCGGTTGGCCAGCCAATCAATGATAGTTAATTGCATTCTGTGCCGCGCTAAAATTGCAATTAGTTGTTTAATTAAGTTCGCAGCACATTGAGGGGATAACCACTCGCCCCCTATCCAATGGGATATGAAATAAGCCGGCATTTGGTTAATTCATTGCCTAAACGGATCAGCATTATCCAATCATTCGCTCCGTCTAGCGGCAATTTATTCAAATGATAACAACCAGCCAGTAGCAGCAGCATCAGCAGACACCCAGAAAAAAATTCACACAAGATTTCCTTCCACTAAACCCCGAAAAGGGGGAAGACCCAACAAAAAATCTCGGCTATAGAGCTGGGTAAATGTTGTTAACATGGTAACCTGCACACACACACTCGTACACATCTTGGCTACAGGATACGTAACGTGGAGCGTTTTTAATTTGCGTATTTTAGTCACGTTCAGGTAAATCTCAATTGAATCGAATGTGACACCGGATGTGAAAATTGTGCACATTTTCCAAGCATTTTGCAGGGGGAAATCCAAAACTGGGCAACTGGGCAACTGGGAGGGAAATGTTGCTGCTATTTTCCTCTTCCAATTGCCGCTGGACGGACGATTCGATGGATGGATGGAAGGCAAAGCACGAGACACAAACAAAGATCGCATCAGTAAGCATGCTGCGAAATGTTCCATGCCTCGAATGGGGGAAAACACGTCGTCAAATCTATCTTATGGCCAAGCCATGGACAGTCGTCGATGAATGACGGGCATGACTCTGGCTCTGGCCTTTGCTTTCCCCCAAAACACTTGAAAAAATGGGGGTTTCAGAAGAATATATTAATATTAAATGTTTGTCTATTCATAATACGATGATGATACTGATATTTAGTTGCGAGTTTTAGTAATTTCAGGTGATGAGTGTTATGTCAACGCTTCTACTCGATGAGGCTACACACGACTCAGGAAGTCTTCCTTCTCCGCTCTCCGCTTCAAGAACTGTCTAATATTTAACGATTAGATTCACCCAATGTAGGCAGCCGGCCTCTGACTTTTCCACGGCCAAAGCCAGCCAGACAGGTAATTTTCTTGACTTCCTTAGAGGGATCATTGTCTTTCTCAGGCTCAGGATCAGGATCATTGTCGGAGTTTTCCTGTCGAGGGATATGTTTGCCAGGCTTCTTCTTTATATTTAAATCATCACACAGAAAGTTGGAGAATGCATAGGCCCACCGTTTGACTATCGATTTTGTACAAAACTCCGATCTATCGATATCCTCGTGGTACTGCCAGAGAAAGTCAGAAAATATTTAGGTTTAATTTAATTTTTTTTTTTTCAAAACTGTTTTCTCACCTCGCATGCTATTCCGGCACAAAATTGATAAGAATCCATTTTGACATACGATTCGATAAATAATTCGGTAATGTCTTCAGCAGGGCGCTCGGCAGTCTCGAGGATCTGCTTTTTCAATTGGAAGAGAAGGTACTCCAAACTTTGTACTTCTATTTGAGGACCACGATGGCAGCTTTTGACATGTAAATCATTTAAAGATGTCTTCACCATTTCCATTTCTTCAGCCTTGGTAAATACGATTAAAGGCTTGCAGCCTATGGACTTCGATATAAACCCATGAATAACCTCATAAAGCTTGTTGATATTTCCTTCGCCCAGAGCATTCGGTGGTAACGGAAGCTTGTGGGTTGCGTTCAAATGATGCAGCGCATCACTGGCCTGGCCGAGATCAATGCTTCCCGGATTAATTAAGGTGGAGTACCAGGAAATAATGCCCTGCTTCAAGGAAAACTGACAGGCTGAAAACTCGGCCGGAATGTACCCATTACCACTCGCAGCCTTCGTGAAATAATTTAACGCGACAAACACAAAATTCGTATTTATCAGATCTGAAAGAAGAGAATATCACAAGTTGTTATACAAAATATATTTTATATATATGTATATGTAGGAGAAACCTATATTGTAACGTTGGAATACAATCAGTTCCGTTCGTCTCCAGTGCCAAATCTAGAGTGAATGTGGCACTCGGCTTTCACACTTCCCAACTTTCCACTCAAATTATATAGTGGTCTCTCACTCTTATGGATTCGGCAGCACGAACATACCTCACTCGGTAACAGACTCGTTATTACGTTCTTGGTAACCCGCCTAGCAACAAGGCTTACAAGTGCACCAAAAGTGCCTCGTCATCGAAAGTTCTAGATTATACAGAGTTGCTTTTACACCAGCCTACTGAGATTATTTCTAACTCTCCGACATGTATATTATCCATATTTGTTAGGAATTTCTCACTTACCATCAGCCTCCACGACCTCCTTCACCATAATCTCAATGGCGGTCTTCATCTCCTCCAGGCGTTCCTCAGCCTCACGTCGAGCTAGATCCATTTGGGTCATCCGTTGATTTCCCTTCAACTGCAGTTTGATGATCTTGGCCTTCTCATTGTACGGCCTGCGCTCCTCCTGGGTCATTACCTACAAGGACACCACCTGAAGTTCTGCAAATTTAGGAAAACTGGAAGCAACTTACGTTCCAAATGCCACCGCAACGAACAATGGCCTGGGGCAAGGACATGCCCAGACCCTCGGGGTTGTTGCTGCGCATTTCATTAACGAACATAAGAAACCCATTGACCATACAAACCATGATCAAGGGTTAATTATTACGTTATCAGCAGAAAATAAACAAGGGTTTCAAGGACTTTAAAACAAGTCACGCAGCACAAGAAATATGCGAAAAAAAAACCGAAAAAGCACAAATCACGTAGGACTGTTTTGGGGTATTATCACAGAAATTGAACCCGTTCGACTGTTGAAAGGTTTTAACAGCTTTTAAAACCAGTCACACAGCACAAGAAATATGCGAAGAAAAAACAGAAGAAGTTGAAATCACGTAGGTATCACAGCGATGGAACTAGTTCGACTGTTGTAAGGTTTTAAAAGATTTAAAAAAAAAACACAGAACACAAGAATTCAAAAAAAAAAAAACAAAGCCAGAGAATAGCACAAATCACTTAGGACTTTTTTTGAGATGTTAACACAGTGAAGGAACCCGGTCGACTGCGAAATTTGGCCGTAGGCAGCCCCAGAGCTTGACGTTTTGGCAAAAGAAATTTCTCATGGCCTACTAGATGGAATGATAAAATTATACAAGGTAGTCTCGTCGGCTCCCAATCGTTCGGGTTAGGTGCTTATTTTGACAGCTAGTGCTTATTCGTTAATGGAAGTAGTAGTGTTGTACATTTCAGTCGCATTTTCGCGAATAGGTGCTTTCTTTTTTCCTACGGGACTACCTTATATAATTCTATAATCTTCCTTCCTTTATTTTTTAACTGGGAGTTCGAATTAAGTAATCCCTGATTTTTAAATCATTTCTCAAAATGTTCTTAATGCTTTAAAAGAAGAAGACAAATTTAGCCACTTTTATAGCTAGAATTCTTTTTAAAAAATTAGTTTATGTATTTAAAATTCCTCCTTTTCCCTCAGTGCAAAGAGAAATCATGGATATCGTTGTAAACAAAGCGTTTACAGGACACTGCAGACAGCATTTCCCCGTCTCCTTTCGCTCTAGATTTTGCCATTTTCAAATTCCCATTGACGTGCTCCATGGGGTACTTTGTGTCCATGTCCTCCTGGCTGTCCCTAATATGCCGCACCTGATTTTTATGACGAGGCGAGTGGGAATGTGGCTGCCAGGTTGGAGATGTTGGGGGCTGATGGGGCTGGTGGCGGTGAAAAAGGTGTTAAAATGGGGCAATACATATCTCGGCACGCACTTTGCGAGGACGTTGTTGACCCAGGACAGGTGGCGGGAGCAAGGACACACATCCTGTATTGCCTCTTGCTTTTTGCTTTGATGTCGGAGTGTTGGCAAATATTGACTCGCCACATTAACGGCAATTTGACCCGAAGCAGACATGCAGATCCAGCTCCTTTTGTTGGTAACAGTATTTCCTGTCCAGGCTCCGGGATCCTGGAATCGAGTTAGCCACTTGGCCCGGCTCCTGTATATAATTACATTGTTATTTATTGAATTTTCGCCCCGAAAACATCAGCATTAGCAACAGCAGCATCATCCGAACATAAACAACCACGTCAACTTTTGGCCGTCCGCAAAAATTGTTTAGCGACAAATTGTCACAGCCGCTGACAAGAGTTCGCATCCAGTTCGAAACTCACTCTTTTTGGCCAGAGGGACAGCAGACGGGCAGACGGGTAGACTGACTCACTGACTGACTGACAGCACAGACATGATGCGCCGCTGCCACAAAATATTCCACAAAGTCAACAGCGGCAACACAAAATGAGGTCAACCATGAAAATTGCACCAGCGGCAGCAATTTCTCATTTTGAGTTTAGCAGGAAGACCAACAAAAACAAAAGTACGAAAGCGAAGCTCTGAAAATACCGAAAAAAAATAAAGAAAATAATTTTACGATGCAGTTCCACAGGGACGGATCTATACAATATTTTGGAGCACGAGGTTTTTGAAACTTTTTGGAGAAAAATATACAAAGGAAGGGGTTAAGGTTCAGAAGCTTTAATAAATATTTGAACTCATTAATGCCTGAATTGCTCTCTTTCTTTCTGAATAAAATAATTATTGTCTTCATTGCGCTTACAATTAATTTACAATACATTCAAAACTGTTTTATTCGAAATAAATAATACTTTTCATCCTTCTGTCAGGTATAAGATTTTGTAAATTATTTATAGGCGTATTTCTTAAATTATTTACCTTGCTTATCCTTAATTATTCTCTGAATTATCCAGCAATTGTTTATCCCCAAAATCCCTCTTAAATCCACTCCTGCCTTTTACTGAGTGCCAATGTTGCTGCCGTTCTTGTTGCTTCTGCTTGTTCCTGCGGTCGATCAGTTGCTGTTGCTGCATGTTTTTGGTGTAGTTGCCGCTCTGCTGCTGCTGCTGATGATGCTGATGTTGCTGCTGCCGCTGCTGCTGCTGCTGGTGTCATGTCGTTCATCAGCGTAACAATTTTTATTGCTGTTCGGACCGCAACTTTGTTGTCGATAAAATTTTAATTCGCTTTGGCTTATATTTTTTGCTTGTTTCATTTATGTGATTTCAATTTGGGCTTAAGCGAGAGAGTAAAAGTTTTTGCGAAAATATGGGGCAGTTTTTGCTGAAGATGCTTTGAAATTCTGGAAAAAAATTGTGTTTTAAAAATGAAATGTAACCTCAAAGCTGTATGTTACTTAATTATTTGATAATATCACAATTTTGCAGCATTTGTTAATAATTAGAGTTCTCCTATAGTTTCCCATTGCAACAAAATTTTCTTGTTAAAAATACTTTAAAAATTCATCAGCTTTAAGGGCATTCTTCATTCGATTGTGACTCATTTTTGCATGCATCCTTCGACGTCCCTGTGCCAAATTGATTTATAGCGTTCAAACACGTTTTCCCCAAAAAACCATAAAGAAAAAAAAACAGGGAATAAATCCCAGCCGCAAGGGGAAAACCGAGGAAGACGACACCACAGCAATCACGTCCCCAATTATAAACACAACTAATTGCCCCGGCAAATGTTGCATGAAAGCGTTGCAAATTCTTAATAACATGGCATACAAATTTTGTGCTAAATTGTCAACATTAGCAAAGGGGACATCAGCAGGCGGAGCATCAGCAACAACAACACTTGACACAGCAACCACTTTTGACACGAGATGCCGATTCTTGAGGCCACATTTATCATGGCTACCGTTTTTAGCTTTGCACGCTTTTGACCTGCCCAGAAGCACAGCGGCAAGTCACAAAAAATGGGTACCAATAGCAACGCGCGTGCCACTAGCAGCAGCAGCAACACCAGAAGCAGCAGCAGCAGCAGCAGCCACAGCAAAGGCAACAGCAACACAATGGCAACACGAAACCCTCGGCGAGTTGAACTTGCTCAGTGATCTTTGATCTTATCTTGGCCAACAAGCAGCAGGTAAAAGTGTTATAAGGAAGATAAGTAAGAAGTGCACTGAGAAAAATATGATAGATGAGTAAACCGCAGTTAAAAAGGAGAAAATATAAGATGTAAGGTATTTTAGAAGGCAAAAAAAGGTCATAGAAAAAGTAACTCTGTTCCTTTCTTTAATTTTAAAAGGAATTATAATAATTTCAACAAATGAAATATATTTTCATTGATTTCCCAATGATTTCTCTTGACTTTCTCAGTGGTGTTGCCCCTGCTGATTAATTGAATTTTCACATTTTTCAAGCCCTGCTTCCACGTACTCATTAATCGTTTGCTCCGGCCTTCAACTGCGTCTCCAGATGCATAATATGGTCACGCCCCAAGCATGTTTGCAAGTGCCACTTTTGGGCTGTTCTCCCCTCCCTTCTGACTTCCCCACATTTATTGTTGGCTGTTTAATGCGTTTTTAAAGTGCACGAACCACGCCCACGGGGCGTATGAAACGTTTGCAGTTATTCAGTTTCAATGTGGCAGTGCCAGTGCCAGTGCCAGCAATTAGCCAGCGAATGTCATAAATGAACCAGCAAGAGCACACAGAGCCCACTCTAGGGCCACTTTCTGCGGCTGTCAAAAAGCTGCGTCAACTAATGACAGTGCGATTGGAACTGGAATTGGACTGGGACTGGGACTGGGACCGACGACTTGGAGTGGCAATGGGAATGGAAATGGGAATGGACTGGGGATGGACTTGGTTGCCAAGATGTAAATGTAAGCTGGGGCAAAATCGAGGCAATTACACATGCAAATTGCCGGGGCCCCAAACCTCAAAACTGGAGTCACACCGCGAACGTGAAGTGAACACCATAAATCAGTTGTCAGTTGCCAGCAGATCTCAGTTTGTCTAAGCACACGTCAAATTGCAGTTGTGTCTGGGGGGGGGGATTGGAAAGGGAATTCAAAGCCTGTTGGCCGGGGAGCTACTTCATTAGCAAAGAGAATCATTAGTATCTTTTTTGGGGGTAATTATCAATTGTTAAAAGCTGAAATTTGTGTAAGAATTCAAACGGGGAGTCGTTAAGTGTTAAAAGAAAAACAGGAAAATATAAATTACTTAATAAATTTAAAAACAAAGATGTTGTAATATTCAAAATTCTATATTTCTTATTGAAAATTTTGAAAAGCTAAACATTAAATTGAAATATAAGCATTAAACCTTAACAACAATGCCTTTTAAGTCTCAGAACTAAAACTAAAGAGATCCTAAAGTAGGCCTTTAAGGAAAACCTTTATTTTCAGTCTAAAAACTGGTTCATCTGCCTTCTCCCTTCCACTCCCACTCACTCCCATCTGTTGGCAACACATTCAGAATCCGCGGAATGGAATTGCGGCTTATGCCCAGCGACATGTTGCCGGTGTATCGGTGTCGCCCAGCAGCAGGAATTGCTGCTGACGTCGACGCGGCGACAAAAAACACGCTGCCAAGTGATGCGGCGCCCAGCAGCAGCAGCAGCATCTGTAGAATCAGCAACACAAGCAACAATAGCAACATAAGCAGCAGCAGCAGCAGCAGCAGCAGCAGCAGCAGCAACTAGAATCCAACTTCGTGCCCCTTTCCGGCTCGTGCTCGTGTTTGGCTTCGGCTGCTGTTGCTCGTGAGCTGAAGATGTTGCCATAGTTTTTCTTTTTTATATATTTTTTTATGCTGACTTAGGAAACCCCCTTCGAGTGGCGGAAAAGTCCGCTGGTTTGGACTCGTTAAAGTGCCAACATGTCCAGTTGCTTATCAGTCAACCTCGCTTTTTTCCGCTTGTCATAAATTATGAAAACTGTTGCAGTTTTATGGACGCCTTTTGTTTACACAGCAGGAGGCACACACTCGCTGGCAGGCACTGAGAGAAAACTAGTACTTGGTTAAGGAAGATTTTAAGGAAATTATAGATTTTGTAATCAAATTCAAGCTTGAGTTTTGACAAAAAAAACCTTTTAGATTTTTTTTTGTGATATTTAAACTGTATATAATTTTTCTATGCCATTTTTTATAGGTTTTTAATATTTCTTGATTTAATTAAAGATTTTTCCCAAGTGCATTCGAATATTTAGTGTTCAAACGGAAGAATCACGCGTGGTCGCGACGATAACTCATCCAAGTCACGCCGTCTGCCGCGGTCTCCAGATCGTTCCGCTCGCCTGGCCCTCGGAGTTCATCTCGCGGCTAGTAGGAGCCACAAAACCAAAACCGCCTGCCACTTCCTGCCCCACGCTTTCCCCGGGTTTTCCGCCACGCCTTCACCTCCATCTCCAACCACTCCCACCACGCATTGCAAATCATTTTTGAAATGCAGCGACGCACGCTAGCAATGAGCTCTGTTGGAAATCCAAACATTTTCCCTAGGCTCTCCTCACCTCCCGGAAAAGTATTTCTATTTTCCTCCTCCTGCTGCTGCTCCTGCTGCTGCTGCTGCTGCTTCATTGGTGCGTGTTGGCAGATGCCAAACATTTTTAGATGCGACTGCGAACTGAGGCTTGTAAATACTTTTGCCAAAGTGGAGATGCGGGATTTTCTGTTTTCAGTTCTCAGTTCGGTTCGCATTCGCGGTATTTACTGTGTTCTGTGTTTGCTGCGATTGGCATTTCCCCAGCAGCAGCAGCAGCAGGAGGAGTTTCCCTCCAGTCGGAAATGAGCAAGGCAAACAGTTTTAATGCATTTTTAATTAATTTTTTGCCGCGTCAATGGGTTTTGGGGTGGTGTGGTAGAAGACAAAGTTGCCACTTTAGTTAACAGTAACTGCCGGGAAAATCTTCAACTTTTAACCAGTAAGAGAGAACTTTAAAAGGATATTAAAGAATATATGATAATTCCCTTTAAATAGTTTTTTTAAAAAGCTATTGTTAATGAAATCTTGGAGATGCTAATTTGCTAGTTTTTAAGTTGTGTTTAAGGGAAAACGTTTAAGCAAGAGTGGGGGTAAGGAAATTATTAGTTAGTCTGAAAAATAAATATTAATTTACTCTATAATAACATTCCAAGCATCTTTTTCTCCTTTTATCCAACTCCTCCTCCTCTTAAATTCTAACTGCAATAATACGTTAGCCAAACACTCGTTAGAATCGTTAAAAACTGTTAAAATCAACTTGTGATTGGCCTGTTAGCCACTAACCCTAATTGAGCCATCAATTAATTAGTCGGGGCGAGGCATAAGCATTTCAAGAAATAGTGGGAATTATCAATTTCTGTCCAGAAGTGCGCATTAAAAATTATGAAGCCCCCAACGCGGGTCGTAAAAAGCGGGTCTTAGCCTTATCATAAAAGATAACAAACCGCTGGCAGGTCGTAAACGCAATGGGCTGTGGAAGCTGGAAAGTGGAAGGCATTGTGAGCCGCCTTCCCCACATGCGTTCCACAAACAATGTCCGTGTGAATGGAAGGAAACTGGTTGCCGCTGCCGGAGTGTATGTGTTGCTATTGCCGTTGACGCTGTGTGTGTTGCTGGTGTGTGTCGGCTGTTGTTGCTGCGGCACAGTGATGGGGAAAATTGTAAGAGCTTACCTTATATAAATTTTATGTTTTTTTGTTTAAATATGATTTTTAAACGTTTTAGTTTCTGGTTAAAAATTGTAACATTAAAATATTTATTCGTAAAATGCGAATATTTTAGGTATTTTTGATGGCATATAATGGCCAAAAAACAAATTACTGGCAACAGAAATATATTTTTCGATTCACAATATTCAGACTAAAATGTTCAAAATTTGCCCTGTATTTTTAAATCAATTTTAAACTATATAAAACATATAAAAATGATTTCACCTCAAACTCTGCCCTTTAAAATTCCCTTTTACTTGAATTTATATTTTTTTATTGCTATTATCTTGAGCTCAACTGTATATGTGCGACTCCTGCTGCTGCTGCTGCCTGGCCTATTGAATGTGCATCGAAATTTATGTGGCCTTTTTTAGTCGTTTGCGTTAAGTCAGCGGAAGCGAACGTCGTCGTCGGAGCAGCAACAGCAACGGCAACATTCAGCAGCAGCAGCAGCAACAGCAGCAGTCGTCGTGTCCCATGTTGCCATCGCGTTGTGTTTGCGCGTTTCGGTGTAAAGTCGCACAGAGAGACAGGTTGCCAGGCGGATTAATGTTGCAGCCTATTTCGTAACAGTTAACAACAACAAAAAAATAAATAAAAATAAAATAAAGTGTGTGCTTGTGCCTAGTTTAAGCCATTGCGAAACAGGTGGGAAAAAAGCAACATTTGTGGTTTTAAATTGGTCGCAAGAAATTAAAGAGAATTAATTGATTTATGCCTGTGACCTTTGAAAGTGAAGTGCCACCTGTGGAGCCACAAGGAGTTGCTAACAAATAATACAAGATATAAGGTAAAATTTGGAGATTTAATATTTTTCTGGCATTAATAAGTTTAAATTAATAAATACACCTGAATATAAATTTTATGCAAGCAATATTTAAAGAAAATACTATTTTATTCAGCTTAAGAATAATTTTTAATAGCAGCTTAAAGCTTGTAAATGTAATATTCCTAAAAATAACCAAAGCAATTCCCTTCACATGCTCCACATAGCACTATTAACCATCGTTAAATCTGATTATTAATTATATTGCACATAATTATTTGTGTATTTTGTTTTTCTTATGCTAGTGCTTACCTGTATCATTAAATAATTATGCAATCATCTCAATGCTAGCGCCGCAGAGTTACCTGTTGTAAATTAATCAACTCGTGGGCCGGCATAAATATGCAAATTAAATTGAGGAAGCCGGAGATTGTTACACTTTGTTGGTCAGCAGCAGCAGCAGCAGTAGCAGCCGCAGGAGAGCGAACATGTTCTGTGTGGCTTCTTATTATTTTTTCTTGATTTTATTTTGTCAAGTTAACCCGTTCCTTTTGTTCAAAAGCGTGAGAATATTCACTGCGCATTAATTAGCCAAGGAAATCAACGGAAAGCCATCGGTTTGCATGTGATTGTGGCCAACTAATTGCTGGCCATCCTGTGGAGAACTATAAACACGCGAAAAATAGAAACTATTCTAGGAACCGATTTGCCCGGGTGTGTGAGTGAGTGTAAGTGGTCGGGAACAGCATAAATCACACCCCCGCCACTCGACGGGCCCTCTTAGCCATGTTTGCACAGCGTGGTACGAGCTGAGGGTCCACCTCAGACCCATTCCACAGACTCATTAAGGTTTTAATTTACAAGTTTAACTCGAGATTTAAACACTGAGATTTATATGCGTGCCGCGAGAGGCAATAATCAACGGCAACAACCAGCAATCACGTACGGCAAACCAGCGAAGGAGCGATGGAGAACCACCGATGTCCACCTACGCAAATTGGTTAAACAAACCCTCAATGAGGAGGCCCGTGTCGGAATTGTGTCGGTTCGTAATCGAATATGCAACTCATGAGGGGAAACTTTAAGACAAAACATGACAACAGCAACAACCACGCCAACAGAGATGAAGATTTGCGCAAACAAACAGACATAAATGGGGAATTAATTCAATTGCAGAGCAACGAATAAAATAATACACTTTTAGATGAAGAAAAGCTTTTAGAAATGCTAGAAAACTATAGGTAGAATTTTTTTAAAAGCAAAGTCTAAGCAAGTTTAATTATCTTTAAGCCTGGAATTCCTTTCTAGGCCTTTCTGGGCTCCTATAAAAATGTCTAAAGCCTTTTCAAAGGGTATACCCCCGAAATTACAAAGTTGATTAAGCTCACAGCAAATAGATTTCAGGTGGAAGCCTGATCTTACAACATCAGCAGCACCTGCAACTATCGACCAGCAACCTGCAGCAGCAACTGGCGAGGACTGGAGCAACACGTGCATGTGATTTGGAAGACAAAAACCGTTCTAATTTCTCAACTGTCAGCTGAGAGAAGAGGTCTCCACTTGGCCCGCGGCAACGGGCAACTTGCAACTTGCAACTTGCGACTTGGGACTAGCAACTGGCAACTTGCAACCCCTTCTCGTTAGCCTGGCTGTTGCCATAGCAATTATGCAGCTGGGCCTCACAAAAGAAGGTCGACATTGCTGTTGCTGGTGTTCCGGCTCTTGGCTTTTGGTTCATGTCTTCATTTTGGACTTTTTGCACCAAGTACACATGTTGCTGGTGTGCTCGAGCATCAGCAGCAGCACCAGAGCAGCAGCAGCAGCAGCGGGAGCAACACCAAGAGCAACATGAACGCTTTTTGTTTGTTTGTTTGCATTGGCCAGCACTTTTGGCCCTTGGCGCTGCGATGTTAACCCTAAACCTAAACCTGGCCGCCTTTATTAAGCCAAGTCACTTGCTGCAGCAACGCCAGCAACAGCCACTGCAATCTGGTCGCTTTTTTTAATAGTTTTTTAGCTGCAAACTAGTTTTTGCCACGGCCCTCTGGTGTTGACGTCGCCTCTGGTCGGCTGGCTCGATTTGGTTTTCCATCGTGTTTCCCTGCACTGAGAGGAAAATTTTGGAGAGGAAAAATAGCAAAAGAAATATGGTTAGGAAATAATTTATCTGCAAATTATTTATTATTTAATTGGTATTATAATAAATCATCTAGAAAATAATTAAATTGAATTGTTTCAATAATCCTTGTAATTTTGTAAATACTTATTGAGCAATTCATTAAATTTCAAGCTTTCAATAATAGAAACTAAGCATTTTAAAGGCAGGAATTTAAGTATAAATTCTTCTCTCTCTGTATTCTGTCCCTCCTTCCCCCATAATTTGCAGCGCTTTAATTTTTCCTTTTTATTTGCAACACTTGTCGTTTAAATGCAGCAGCAGCAGCAAAGTGTGGCCAATAAATTAAGCGCGGAGCCAAAAAAAAAAAGACTGAGAATCGAGACACACGAACAGAAATATCATCAAAAGCCCAGGTTGTTGGGGGAAATTATCTATGTGGTTCTCAGCCAAAGTAAGGAAGGTCTCGTCGAGTCCCCAGCTCCCTGCTCCCAGCTCCCAGCTCCCTGCTCCCAGGCCTCCTCTGTAGTTGCCAAGTTCCGTGCACAATCGCAACAAATGGCATTTTTATTGATATTTCGGTCGGTTGGCCTGGCAGCCGCATGTTGAAATATGCGCGCCACCTGTTGATTTTGTTTGGCGATTGCCGGAGGAGTAGGTGAACCTATACCTGCAGATATATATGTATATATATATATATAGTCGAAGCTGGCGGGGCTGCTCGTGATTTGCGCCGCAAATTAAAAGCGAGGGCGATGCATATAAATAGCAATTTGGACAGGCGAATTAAGGTAAACGACTGCAGTGCACAGCAAATCTCTCGGAGAAATACCAACGAAGGAAGGAGGCGGGAAAAAAGAGCTGGGATCGCTGAGTTGCCCTGTCACATAATGGCTTCGAATTATATCAACAGCGGCGTGACTTTAATTTTCAACAAATTAAACAGAGGTTGGATGTTGGGCAGGCGCAATAAGCAATCAACTAACTCAAACAGAAGAATAATTTAGTGGGAATAAAATTATACACGGAAAAATTAAAGGATATTTTCTAAAATTAATTTTGATACAAGAAAAAAAAGGCATTGCAATTTTTATTAGTGGGAAAGGAAAGAAAGAAGGTTTAATTGATATTAAATATTAATATTTTAAGCAGCAATTGGAACCAATAATTTCTTCATAAATATATTTAAAATTATTAAAAATATTTCTTTTACATTTAAAATTATTTCAAGGAGCCTTCAAACTTGCAAATAAAATACTTTATAATATATACTTAGTAACATTCAGCTAAAACCCCATTTAAGTCTTATAAAACCCACTTATAAAACCCACTTATATCCTTTAATAGCCTCACTTCTTTAGGGTTCCCCGAAACCATCAAAGTGAGACTGCTGCCCCTTGAAAACTAGAAACTTCTAACTAACGAAACTAGCGACTAAGTAAATTCCAAGTTTATCAGCTGCTTGCCTGCTTGCCCACTCAAAAGTAACTTTATCTCTGCATCCAATTAAAGGTTTTTCCAAGTATTTACTGGATAGGGGATTGCATTTTCGTTTGCTCTAATAAGATAAGCCCGGAAAATGCATCGTTCCTCACTCTCTCTCTCTCGGTATATAAAGTCGTGGCTGTTGACAGACGTAGATCGAGATAAGGCGCTGATAAGCAGCAAATTTGACAGCCATAAAGCAAACGATTCCAATGGACAGGTAGATATATATATTCACATATATATATATATATAGAGCGGTGGGAATGCAACTCGGGAGCGGGGCAATGAAATTAATGAAACCTGTTCCCCGAACGAGCCTTCTTTATTGTTCGCCTGTCGTTTAATTAAAAGACAATCAAAAGCGGCAGCCGCAGCTGGATGGCTCAGACAAAGGTGAAGTGGAAACGAATCCAGCGGATGCCAAGAGTTCATCAAAATCAGGAGTAAAGTATTGCAAGATACAATGTGCACTTGAAATAAATGGGTTGGAAATTGAGTAATTAATTTTTAATTAATTTTAAAATCCTAAAAAATATATTTTTGAAATTTCCTGTATTTAAGAAACTATGTTTCTTCTTTATCTTACAATCAGGAGAATATTATTATGCGAGCCTTGAATTTTCTCCACTATTTTCTTAGTGTACAAGATCTTCGATCTCCAGATCCCAGATCCCAGATCCCAGAGATTCAAACCCAAAGGGGAGCAGTTGATGATGGTACAAGGAGTGCAGAGAACCTGCTGGGGGATTTTTCTCTCTTTTTTTTATCGACATGTTTATGCGTTTCGTATGCCCCCGTACAAGAAGTCCGACAAATGTATAAATATTTACACGAAATATTTACGATTAGGAGCCCGGGCGGCGGAGGGACGACCGCAATATAGCCGCCTCTTAATGAAATGCTAACGATATTCATTGGAAAAATCACAAGCGTAACGGGGCCCGAGGTGGGAGGAGGAAAACCAAACCGCAGATGCCAGTTATCCAGCCATCCAGCTATCCCAGATATTCATCCAGCAGCCAGGCAGCCAGGCAGCCAGCCAGCCGGCCAGAGTTTACATTTCAGAGCGTTGCAACAAAGGAAAATTATGTAAATGCTGGGAAATTGTTTCGAGGAGGGTCTCCCCCCTTCTCCTCCTGCTTTTGGCAACCCGGCAATTTTCACCAAGCATTTTCGGCAAATCAATTTCAATTGCCAGGCCATCGGCCTCCGGGGGCGTTTTAGCCAACGCGCTGCTAGGGGCGTGGCACAAGCCGTGGCTTATAATAATAATTGAATACATTGGGGCTGCAATTGAATCGAGGCCAGGCCAGGCCGAGCCAGAAAGCCATTCGCATTCAGGCAGGTGTAACTTGGCCAAGTGGAAATGCTTCGCTTTAATGAAAATGCTACTTTGTTGGCAGTAGCCTGGGGTTATGACCAGGCCATAAATGCAATTGGGTTTGCTTAGAGCCTCGAGTGCAGATCGCGACCAGAGATGTATTGGCCAGGCAGAGTAATCAGTTTTATATCGTGAATATCAGATGGCAATTATTATTGATTAATTAATTTTAATGCTGAATAAAATTCAGGAAAAATTAAAATATAAGTCAGGACAAAGTATTACCAAAATTTCAATTATTTTAAATTAAGAAAATCCCATGAAAAGGGTACAAGACAATACGATGTTATAATATATCTTTTAATGTATCAGAAAGGTAAAAATATTATCAAAAAAAATATTTAAAGGCAGAACAAGTGGTTAACCTCCCTATAAATATAACCCATAAGCTTCTCTCTTAACATCCCAAAGATCTTTATATCTTAAAACCATCTCTAGATGACAGACCTTGTGATTTATCCAATTAAAGAGCCTCTGCTTTAAGATTGTGTTCCCTTTTTCGAATCAGGGTTAAGTACTCGGCTCATTTGCATGCCGTGCAATCCTGCAATTATCCCATCGCCATCTCATATCCCATCATGAAAGCGACCACACAGCGATTTCGTTGGATGCTCGGCAGCTCATCACCGGATCCTCCGACAGACCGGCTTCCGCTGTTGCCTCTCATCCTCCCTGGATACCCAGGGCCACCGTAATAACTGTAACTCTTCATCAAAATAATGTAATTATCCAAATTGTTTTCCTTGAAATTTGTTTACATCATTTCTGTAGTTCCTTGAGCGAGTAGAAGGGGGAAAAGAATTAAGCAGAGGCAGCTAAAACGAAGAGTAAAATACCCTTAAATATTTATTAAATTGGATTTTTCTTTTTATAAAATCTATGTTTAATTTTTGATAAAAGAAACAGAGTTACTACACTTGTTTAATTTACAGAGCCAGCTTTCCCATCACATAGTTATGTTCTTAATAAGAAATTCTTATAATGATGACTCCTTATAATCATATCTAAAATTTTCTAGTTTATTGCTAGAAGTGTACTTTCTCAAAAATATTACTTTGCATAATATCCCCCAAAGTTAGGGTATTATAGGGGAAAAATTCCACCAGCAGCATGCAATGCAAAGCGGTTCCCCCGTTAAGAGCCACTTGAAGTGGGGCTAACACACACTGGCGGACATAAAGTAACACACATGCATATTCCATGGCTTGCAAAGCTTCTGCTTTTCTGCTTTTTTTCTGCACTTTTCCGAACCGACGCTTTGGCAACAATTTCATTTTAGCGCCAGCAGCATTATCATCGTGCAACTCTCAGCCCGGCCACACATCATCTGCATCCCTGAGCTTGTGGCATAATCTTCATTATCATTAAAGCGGAGCACAGGAAAGCGCCGCTAAACTGTTTAACGTTTTCCCCTTTTCATCCAGTTTTCCCGAAGCTTCCGCTTTTCCTTTTATCCCCATTCTGGGCTAAGGACTTGGCGGGAACAGATCTGAATATATGCGCATATATGTTTGCATTTTAATTGCATTGCTGACGCTTCTTTGCTTTATTTTTCTCACTCAGCATAAAAACATATTTTTTGGATTTTTTCCACGGCATTTAAACACCTCAAGCTGTCACTGAAAAGTGGCATTTCACGCTACGGGAAAAATTGAGCCGGAAGAGCTCTTAGCTGTGAAGTGAGTGACCCATTAGAGTGAAGTGTCTGCCTCCGTTTCAAAGAGCTCCAATCGATTGCGTAGTTAACATGATGAGGGGAACATGAAATCATTTGAAAGAAATAAATTGAGATAGTTATTTTCAAAATATAAATATTAGAAGCTGTATTTTATATAAACACAAAACTTGGAAACTAATTGCATTTACCACCCATATCTATCTGCAAAATTCCATTTTAAGAAATGTATTTTAGAAGCATGTTAATTTTTATTACCTACAGATATACAGTAATCAGTTTTAGATTTTCTATGGTTAAAAATTACTTGAAAATGTTCACATTGACGCGAAAATCAGTCATTGAAAGGAAGCCAAATTGTAAAGTCAATAGTTTAACACAAAAACAATATCGACATGAAGTTAATTTTCCAAGTTTTTACACTAACTCTCGTGGCCAGTGCTGGGTGTAAGGAAGAAGAAAGCATAACCGAATAAAGTATTTATTAAATTAATTATTTATTTTTAGATTTGGTTGATCCTCCGGATCTTGACTATCGAATTGTTGACTAGCAACAACGCAACTCTTAAAAGTGTCAAATAAATTTAAAAAATACAAATTGTTTTCAATAAAATGGCATCTTTTTTATTTATTTTAAGCAGCAAAGAGTTATATTAAATGATCTTTTCCTTAAGAAACCCATTTGGGTTCCTCTTTATACATATTTCTTAATATTTTCAATATATTTCCACATTGAAACCCATTTATAGAATTGACTTGTTTAATGTGCGGTTGCCTCACCAATCACTTTTCCCATCACTTGTCGGTCTAATTGCTTTGAACAATTTTCGGACTCTGTTTGCTGCCACTTTGGGAATAGAATTTTCCATTTTCCGACTCCATTTAAACCGTCTTCAATGGCAGTGCCGGTAAATTGCCCGTCCAGCGGCTTGTCAACAACAATAATAATTGTAATAACCAACCCGGCGACGACGAGTATGAGCCATATATACATGGACGACTATTAAGGCCATGTTGTGCCGGCGAAACAGCCTGACAGGCCAAGTTAGCAGAGGGTTCACAGGTGGGGCCAGCAGGGGCAGCAGGGACAGGTGAGGCAATCAAGGCACAAAACTTCGCTGCCAACGATTTACTTGGCGAAACGTCGTGTGGGGCGCCGTGTTGGCCGCGAACTCGTCTCGGCTTAAACTGGATATTGTCCGCCAAGAATAGAGTCCCGAACTGTGGCCTGAACTTTCGAGGGCGTCCTGTGGGCCGCTAGAGAATGTGTGGCTATTAAAGGGCAACCTAGGCTGCCAGACAGAGGGAGAATTTAAGGGGGAAAACTCTTTGGAAAAGGGTTAAGAAATATTTTAGACAAGAAATAATTTAAATAAATTATTTTAATTGATTAATAGTAGTTAAGATATAAAAAAATACCCAAGAAAGCCGTAATTACTACTCTCCTTTCACTTAATCTCACTTTATGTTCATTTCATGTACAGAAATCGTAAAATATCGAATCAGTGATCTCAAAATTCGCTTCCACTTAACCCACTTAGTGAGATCCAAAGATCCGGCAGGGGGATATAGTGCCAAAGATAGTGCCAGTACCAAGAGCAATCGACCGAAAATTGCCCGACTTGATTAGCAATTCCAATTAGAAGTTTTCTCATTTCTGACAGGCTGAGCGACAGGCATGGAATAAGCCCCTCCGAGGTAATCCCCCCCTGAGCCCCTGGCGGGTAATCATCATTATGATGTTCATCTGGCATGTACAATAAAAATAAACAGATCATAAATAATATATGAATTCAATTCATATCTAAAAGGATTTGCGGTTAAGACGCCGCCACGCACAAATATGGTCAGGAAAACGAGTTTTCTTGCAGCCAGAAGGAGCTCAAATTGGCAGTGAGAAGGGGTTAAGAAGAGATCACAACACACCAACTCTTACAGCAAAAAAAAGGAAGAAAAAGAAAACAAGAAAAACACGAACTCGTCGTCGTCGTTCCTCTGCCGGCGATTTTCCAATGCCGGTTGTGAAATTTCTGGCCGGGCTGCGAATGTTTCATGGCCAAGTTAACAGGCGCTCAGCATCGCCAGCTAGCTGTGCAGTGATCTAGCCAAGCCGAGCGAGAGAGAGTGAGGAGGCAGAGAGCTGAAAAAATGGTAGACCGGAATGAAAACCATCATTAAGTTGTGTTTGCGGCAACATGCAACATGCAACGTGCAACTAGCAGCAGCAGCAGCCGCCGAAGTTCAAGTTCAAAGCCGGGCCACAACGAGTTATTGTTTCCCGACAAGATTCTTTCCACTTATTACACAAGTCATCAGTCGTTTCTTATGCCAAACCCCATCCCGTTCCCAGTCTCCATCATCTTCCTGGCTGTCATCTTTGACATTAGCCGGGATCTGGCGTCCACCGTCCGCCGTCCCCCTCTTAACGGTCCAAATTGCAGGAGGCGGAGCCGCATCATTATCAACTGATTGTGTGCACTGAGCACCACCAGCTACCGTATCCTGTCCGGGATACAGACCCAATTCCACCGGAAAGCCACGCATCAAAAGGAAAATATATATAAAAATGCAGAGGAGAAACAGAGAAGTACGAAAGAAATCCAGGGAAGACCCCTTCTTGACGGCACTAATTGTTAATTAATGGAATGCAGGCGTGCCAAGAGCCTGCCCCTGGCATTTCGGTTTTCTTGCCTGGAAATTATTGCCACACTTTTTCATGGTCTGCCAGTCATGTTTGGCGATCAGATAGCACAAGATTATGACTCTGTAGGAATAAAATGACTAAATCTTTGAGGTATTTTTAGAGTTTCCGGCAATAAGACTTTAATTGAAAGGAAAGTACTTGAAGAAAAACGAAGATTATCAAGCAATTATGTGGGGAAATTACAGAAGTTCTAGAAGAAGAGGAAAATAATTGAAAAATACTTAAAATTTAACTCATCTCATCTGAAAAATATCTTACTTTTAATCTCCTTTTCTTACACCTTGTCTTAAGACTTTAAGGCTGGAATTCTTTCAGCTGCATTTTTGCATTCCTTTGCATTTTCCCAGACGCATCTTACGGATGACTGTCAAAAAAGTTACTTGGAAAATCCCCAGAAGAACAATTCGAAAAGTCATTCCTGAAAGCTTTTCCCCCGCGCCGTTCATTGATACAGTTCTTTCACTTTTTTCCTTTCAAGCGGAAAGAGAATGAAGATGCATTCCTGTAAGGCAGGCAAACATATTTCATTTTCACAGTCAACGAGGCAAAAGTTTTTCAATCTCCCCGGAAAATGTCGCACCTTTGCCAGTCTTCCGCTCTTCCCCCTTTTTGTGTTCCGTTTGCCCCTTTAACCCCGGTGGCAAACTGTGTCATCAGACGCGCATAACTTTTATTGAACTGTCGCCTAGAGACAGAGAGAGAGAGAGAGAGAGAGAGGAGTGGCAACTATCCCGCACGATATGCATATAAATATATATGCATCTGGTTTGGGCAACCCAAAAGGTGACAAGTGCCGAGTCGAAAGCCGCAGACGGAGACGTTCACATAAATTATTACACTCGCCCCACGGCGACGATCAAAGTGTTTGCTGTTTCTCGATATGCATTTATGATTGCTGGTGACATTTGCATGGGGCACGCCCCCCTTTTGCCTTTCACCTTTCACCTTTCACCTGTTGAGTCAGAGAGTCGACTTTGGATTACTTTGATGCTCTGTGACTCTCTCAGACTGAGTTTTCTCCTGTGGCTTTTTGGTATTTGCACGACACAATCATTAAGTAGCCATGGCCAAGTGCTGACAACCACAAGTACGGCACAAAAACACAGGCTCGAAACTGAAACGGAATCAGAAACAGAAACAAAAACAACAAATTACAAGCTCACATTGTCAGAGTTGCACTTTAGGCGACATAAATTTCATGTACGTCGCCATGACAGAGGGAACTAAAAGAAAAAAAAAAGAAAGCAGCCAGAGAAGAAGACCAAAGGAAGATGTATCTCAAACGGAGGAAGATAGATACTCTAACTGAAAGATATATCTAGAGGGAAATATCATTACTATATTAGTTTTATTATTATCTTCTTTCTACATAAGAAATTTTATATTTGTTAACCTCTTCTCATACACTTAGAATACTTTTAAAGCTTAGATCCGTATAGTTATTAAGGTTTATTTAAGGTTTTCCATTTTATTTATATTTTTGAATTTATTATTATATTTTTTTCGTAACATCTTCTTAGTTAAAGCTTTAATATATTATAGTAGGGGAAAATATCGTTACTATATTATTTTAGTTACCATCTTCTTCCTACAAAAGGAATTCTGAATATTTTAACCACTTTTAAAAATAGTTTTGAGGCCAGAAATATATTTTTTCTATAGTTTTTAACTTATTCATATTTTTAAATTTATTATTATATTTTTTTCATAACAACCTCTTAGGTGAAGCTTTTATAATCTTACATAAGAGTATAAAATAAGAAGACCAAAGGCTGTCACAGCTGCAATGGCCACAATAACAACAGTTGCGAGGCAGAAGGTGTCAATGTACAATTGCAGCACCAACAACAAAAACAACAACAACAACAACAAAATCTACAGCTACAACAACAAGGACAATAGCAACAAGGAGCTGGCACAACAAAGAAGCCATTGTTGCTGTTGTTGCTGCTGTGCTGTGCTTTTTGTTGGTGTTGCTGTTGCACATGCCAAATGCGGACAAAGACACGACGCCAAGGAGCTTGCCTTGGACACAAAAGGTCTTCAGGCGGCTGTCTCAGGCACTGCAAGAATAATGGAAAATTTCCTATATCATTCTATAGTTTCATTTCTGATTTAAAATATATTTTAACACATGTTTCCCCAAGCTATTAAACTTCTGGGTAAATTTATGTACCTAATAATTTTAGAAAATATTTCTTTTCATATAGAAATATGCACTAAATTAATAAAATATTATTTACAGTGCTTTGGTGCACCTCCAGCTCCTTTCCGCGAGCAGCTACAAAGCATTTCTCACCGTTCTATTGACACACGCAACGCTCGCCTTGGAATGTTGCCGCCGTTGTCGCCATCGCGGTGTCGCAGGCTTGTGTAATTACGCGAGTCGCATTAGCACAACAAATCGACCCCACAGAGTTGCATTTAATTAGTGGCTCAGCCAGGCTCCTTTTAGAAGGAGCGATGGAGCGATGGAGCGACGAAGGATGCGAAGAGAACGTTAACATGTCAAGCGAAATTGTTGGCATAATTCATAATTGAACTGCATTCGCTGGCTGCCGCACGTCCCAAGCCAAGTTGCATCCTTGGGTCCCTCCTCCATTCGCTTTTGATGGCTACATAAATTTTGTGATAGGTTGCGGCGCCCAATGTGGGGCCACTGTTAGTCGTTGTTCGTCGTGCCTCACTTCCAACCCCCTTTTCCCAGGAGCTTTTTGCTCTTTAAACTGCTATTTTTATACTCTATGGGAAGCAGGGTATTTAAGGTTTATGAGGAAAAGTTTTAAGCACAGGAGGAAGTATTTTCAGTAGGGAATGAGTTGATTTTATAACCAATTGTTTCAGTTTTTACAGATTTATTTATATTTATATGTAAAATATTTATTATAAAATTAGTAGATCATTTAGTATATTCCTTTATCCATTTTCTACCACCTTTAAAGAGTATTTAAAACTTTATTTCACTTCCCTAGCTTTTGCCTGACTTTAAAGTCCGTTGCCATTGTTTGAAGTCTTTTAAATATTTTCCTGGCTTTTGTCCAAAGGGGCGCACCTACAACGTCGTAGGTTGTATAAGCGGCAGTACCGTTATTTCCTCGCTCCTCGCAGTTGTTAGCCAAGTATTCCATTACCACAACTCACATGTCGGCCCAAAAGCAGCCCACCCAAGTTATTGTTTCTGTTCAGTTCGTTCGAGTATCTTTTAACTGTGACTGTGTTTTGGCCGGGTTCAAAGACTGTTGACATTCGTTGGCTATATTGTTATTGCGATTGTTGTTGCGGCAACCACATCCGTTTTAGCTGTCCGTTGATTGACATAAGCGCTTTAAAGCCTTTGCCCAGGGAGTCCATAAGGTAAGCGAAGCGACTTTGGCGGCAACACAGGATTAGAGATGTTGGAAAAGGGATCTGAAAATTTGATATCAAAGATGGATAGATTTTTTGATTCACATTTCAGTTTCTATATACTCTTCTTGCAATTTCCCCAAGGGTTTTGAGCTATGAAAAACTGAAAATGGAAAACTAAAAAGCGGCAGACATAAAACACAAACGCTTCACACGACAATCAAACTTTGCCTGGGCGGAACAGCAAAAAAAAATAGACTAGAACTATTCCAAACGATTTAACAATGAATTCTGCAACAAAATCTCCATGAAAAGGGATATACACACACAGAGGAGCAGAGGTAATGGTGGGAAGTAGCGCATAACCATAATATCAATTTCAATAAACTAACAAGAAAATGTGCGAGATGTGAGCGGAAGCGGACTAACACACTCGCAGGACCACATACACAGTCTAAGGGAACTTATGGAGCGCACAGAGGAAGTCGAGGATATGAAAGTTGTCATATGCCAACAGACACGAAGGCAATAAAGGTGGCTTTCAATTCCCAGCAAGCCAAGAAATAACAGACTCTGAGGCAGGGAATATTGAAAAGATAGCGGATAAGACACACATTTGGCTGAAATATCTGCCAAAGTTCGGGGTAAAGAGGGTTCCAATGTTTGCCAAACGATTGCCAAGTCCATAAGAATTTTATTTGGGGAAATAACAAGGGGTTAAAAGAATAGTTATGAAGTAGGGATTTATCTTTTGAATATATTTAATTGCTTTACAAATAGGAGAAATATTTAAAAATTAGTTTTCAATCGAAATAAATTTAGAAATCCAAAAAACAATTGCTTTACACGATTGTATCTACATTTTATTTTATGGTAAAAATAAAACTCTAACAAACTCCTTCCTTTAGTCTCAGTTTCCCATAATTTTTCCCTCAGTTCCCGATCCTTTGAATAGATAAAAGACCTTTGCTTACCACAAAACAAGTAGCAATAAAATGTAAACTTTTCTGTGAAATTTATTGAGCAAAACTTTAACTTGATTTTGGTCTCTGTCCGCTTTCTTTCCTGCTGTCTCGAAGAAGTAAATAACTTCTCGTTTGAAAACGCAGACAAAGTGGCTTGCAATCTGCAGATATTTGCAGCTTATTATCCATGTAGCCAGTGGCTACAACATGTGGATGCATTTGGGTGTTTGACAAGCTGAATTAACATGTGAGACACAATGCTCGCACTCTGGCCAGTCACTTCTTGTTGTCATTTGACACTTGGCAGAACTTTGTCGGCGCATTTGTGACTGCTGCTCCTCCTTGTCTCAGGCCTGGCCAGCATGGCGTATACTTGTTAAATGCAGAGCAGCATCACAGAACAGGCACAGAACATCTCGCCTGCAGCTGCCCCAATGATTTCCCAACCCCAGCACCCTTCAATGTTGCAAGTTCCTTTGTTGCAGAGGCTGCTTGCTTTGTGCATTGTTTAAAACTGGGTAAAGTGATGCAGCACCGACTGGAGAATAATAAAAAATCTGATGCAGGACGAGCAGACCTTCAGGGCGAAAGTTAAGGCCTCCTTCGGTCGTTCATTCTTCTACAATTCAACCTTAACCCACATTCAGCTTTCAATTAACAGGCCCGTAAAAGCTTTAAAAATTAATATGCTGAAAATCTTGAAACAATTTGTAAAGGGCTTAAAATCGCATTAAAAGTTTCTTTTCCCAAGAACTATCGAAACAGGCCACAGGCACACAAACATACAGTGTATATTCTTATATGTCGAGAGAGAGATTCAATGAGCGGCAAGTTGTGGCTAGAAACTTTGCAGTCAGAAAGGCTTAAAGCCCTTTTAAAAGTGGCAGCAACAGCAGCAGCTTAAAGTGCAAACTTTTCGGCAGCAGGCGAAAAATATTGCACTGGAAAAATAAGTCAAGAAATCATCAACGATGCCATTAGCATAGAGTCCAGAAGTGACCGAAGTTTCTGCCCTCAAGAGCTGGTAAAAGTTTTCCTGGATTTTTTGAAAGGGTTCCCGGAACTTTTAACAAGCTCCTTACATCTTACGCTTTTTACACAAAAGAAATAGAGTTTTTTTTGAGGGTTGAATCAGTCAAGTTAGTGAGAGGAACTAAATGTATTTAAATTAGAGAGATAATTCTCTGCAAACCCTGATAAAATAATATACAAAATAAATCAATTTATACTCAAAAATAATAAAATATTTAATGAATTTTTTTTATTTTTTTCCACGCTTTCCTTTTTGATATTTAAATTAGTTGTAAAAACACTAATTATATAAATTCATTTTCTGAATAATTAAAAATTCCATTTAATCTATTTATTAAATTCTTGGCTCCCTTTTTAGTTACTTTAAATAGTTGTGAAAACTCGAAATAAATAAATTCATATACTAAATAATTAAACATTTAATTTATTATATTTATTTACTTATTTTCTATGCTTCCTTTTCAGATGCTTTAAATAGTTGTGACATACTCAAAATATTAATATTCACTCGCTCAACACCGATGGCCATGCAGGATATACGCCTACGCCTGGAACCGCAGCACAGTACAGCCACATTTTTAGCCTCTGCCTCGTCCTGCTCCGCCTCCACGTCCTCCACATCCTCGTCCTCCCAAACAGCTGAGACCACGCTGATTGAGACAGCTGAAAAGTCACCACCAGGCAGGTATGAAAAAGAAAAAAGAAAACAACTAGAGTATCCCCTTAATCATCGTCTCAAAGTTTGCATCCCCGTAAGCTCTGATATCATTTGTTAACCGCAGTGAACCAGCTGCTGGAGCAGTGACAACGACATCGCCGCAGCATTTCTTCCATCATCATCATCATCCGCCGGCCCAGCAGCAGCAGCAGCAGCTTCGTCCTCCTCAGTTAACTCCGCACTCACATCCGCAGCACACGCATCCGCATTCACATCCGCATCCGCATCCTTACCAGCAGCGCCGCCCTGTGGAGCAGCTGCAGCTGCTGCACAGCCACCACGATGCCCAGGAGCTGTCCGGACAGGAGCCATCGCCCTTGCATCCACATCCGCACCACCTGCGCTCGCCCAGCTCCGAGGAGGATAATTCGCCCACTGAAATGAATAATTGCCGTCGTTTGGTTGATAAACCGCCGCTGGTAAGTCCTGAAAAGGAACACTGAAAGATGAAATGGGGCCTAGAAATATTTTTTAAGTATTATAAACTATTTAAAAACTTTTTTTTACTTTATTTATGTATGAAAATGAGTAGAAGAAGCTGTAATTATATAGTTTTTGATGGAAAACATATTTAAAAATTGTAAAGCTTGCAATTTTGAGGCAATAAAATATTAGAAATATTTCTTAGGTATTATAAACTATTTAAAAATGATTTTTGGACTTTATTTATTAATAGAAATGAGCAGAAGAAGCTGTAGATATCATTATATTTTTATTAATATTTAAGCTTGCGATCTTGAGGCTTTAATAATTTTCTACGAATATTAGAGTTTCCTTCAGTGTTTTCCCTTCGCTCTTCTTTCGTTTATCAATCCCGCTACTTAATATTAACTATTAGCCCAGGTATTGAGCCAGGAGTAGGAGGAGGTGGCCAGAGGTGGGCGAGACAGTAGTCCGGGGAGCAATCATTTTTTGTATTGTGGTTCCAGGTTCCCTTGAAGCCCTGCCTCTGCCTCCCAGTGCTCGCAAATTACTTTGCACAGAGCATAAATCTGCTTACGCTGATGATTTGCCAGGGAAAATGGAGAAAATGGTAGAAAATGGATGAAAATAGTGCCTATTGAGGCATCGTTGTGGCAAAGCAAAGGAAAACTACAAATTGAGACAACATCGAAGGGGTGTGGGGGAGGGAAAATCCTTTACAGGCTACAATCAAAATTAAGTGTAATATTTCAGGTTGCCTTTTTTGCAGTTGCATCTTCAATTTTCGACTTTCTATGCCTTAAATCACTCTGCGTGGGGAAATGGCTTTTCTACCATTGAATTGAAAGGCTATTGAGCCTCAACAATCGGACTTCAGTACGTACTCCACGTGAAATGGAATGGAGTGTTGTTGTGCCACTAAACCTGCAGCCGAAAAGAGTTCATTAAATTAATTTGCACAAATGCAAATTTGCAACTAACGGCACTTTGGCACGCGCCACTAACAGAGCAGCACAAACTGCACACAACTAAAATTGGACGAAAAAGGGAAGAGCACTGGGAGAAATTTTGGGTATTATTTGGAGGAGAAATATGTGTAATTTTTGGTTTCAGAAGAAAAAGGTTGATAGGATAATTGTTTGGTATATAAAAAATAATTCTATACTTTCTAAATTATAATTCCAAGCCACAGAAATATATAGATTAATTTTTTATATAAAACTATCTCTTCTTTAAAAAGAATTTAATATATTCTCAGCATTTACAATGCCTTCCCTTCCTTCAATTCAATTTCTACTTTGATTTAACCAACTTCCCCATTTAAAATCCAGCTTTAAACCCAAGACGAACCCTAAGAAAATCCCGAAATTAATCTAAAAACTTTTAATTGGACGCATTAATTAGTGGCCTTAAAATATATATCCTTCCCTTTGCTATAGTTAAACCTCAAGCGTGAAAGCACTTCCCCCATTACCATTTACAACTCACAACTTAAATAGTTTAATGACAGCCCGTCAAGACGCAGCCATTTTCCTTTAAGTGCAGGGAAGTCCTGTTCCACAGGATGTGAGGCAAAATGGCAGCCAAATGCCGTTAACTTACTGACTTTATGACACATAAATCGCAGCAAAAGGCGGCAACGGCAACGGCACCGGGAACCTGCAAATGTAAATGCAAATGCATCCGACAGCGACGTGTTTTTAGGCCTAGGCAGAAGCTCCTTCTTCCTCCTCCTGGCAAAAGGACAATGGGGAAACTTTTCCTAGCCGTCGTGCCTGAAAGTAGGCAACCTGCAAACTTTTCCACAGATAACGAAGCATCAGCACTCCTCTGCTCATAGGGAAAAATCGAGGAGAAACAGAAGGAAAAGCGAGAGAAAATCAAATGGCTGCCGCTGTGAATGCTGCTTAGACACGTCTATTGTGCCTTTGTCTGGAAAATACCTAGGAAAATCCAAGCGAATCCCCGCCCTCTTGTTTTATGCATTCTTTATAGTCGGGATTTGTCTGCCGGTTGGGAGTAGTGCTGGCAACTTATCCTTTTCTCAGGGAAATTTGTCTTGAAAGTGTGTTTAATAAGAACAAAGAGTTGCCTTTGGGAGGATAATTTTCCCATTTTTTATGAAGAATCTACTTTATTAATATCTAAATTATATTTTATTAAATATTTTATTTTTCATGTCATCTCTGCTGGGATGCTGAGTCCCTTTCGATGCCATTAGCATAATGGGGGCATTAGGTTGGCCCGAACGCTCTGATTGCATACTTAACAACGGCCAAGTGGCGAGAATGCGCCAATTTAATTAGCTGCAATTGGAAATTCACTTGAACGAACCTCCGGCATCTCAATAATCGCCGGACAAAGAATTTCCAACTTCAATTCGCTTTCATCTCTCTCTCCATAAAATCAACATAATTATCGCAAATTACGCGGAAATAACCAAGTCCAATTTACGTTTAGGCTGTTGGCTAATTGCGAAAAGCAAAAGGAAAAGCCAAAGGCATCGGTGTATTAGCCAGAAAGTTTCCCTTCCAACTCTTTCAGCTCAAACTCAACTCATTTCAAAGTAATTTGCCGCAGAAGCCAATGCCTCGGTGGGTTGGGGGCGTGGCAGGCCCCTCTGTTTAACATTTTATTGGTAACCAAAAATTTTACACATCAATCTCAGTTGTTGTTGTTGTTGTTTGTTGGCCAGGAAAAGCGGCAAGGGGGAGGCACGTTGTTGCGGTTCTTCGGGCTGTGAGTGAAAGAGCTAAAGTGTGTTTGATGTTCGCCGGATTTTCCAGGGGGTGGAGATGGAGGGAGACCCACAAATCCCTGAACAACTGCACCTGACCTACCGATACTGGTCAGACACAACGGCAGAGTCCCGAATTCACCATTATCGCAATGCAAAAACTTTGCCAAATTGGCAGACAACATGCAACATGCAAAATGTACGACTAGCAGGGGTTACACTGGAAAAAATGAGAAGGAATAAGGGATACTATAAACAGAAATGTTGAGAAATATGTTTACTTTATTTTATATATTTTTAAAGCAAAGTAAAGCAAAGTTTTCAAGTCTGCAGCAAAGAAAATAATTAGACAAATATATTTTCTAGTTATTTAATTATTCTTAAGCCCAACTTTATTTATTATTTAATTTTTATGAAATATAATAAAATCCCCAATAGAATTTAATATAAACAGAAATGTTGAGAAATTATTTTACTATTTTTTATATATTTTTTAAAGCACAGTAAAAGCACGCTTTCAAGTCTACAAGCTAAGGAAATGTATAGACAAATATATTTTCTAGTTATTTATTTATTCTTAAGCCCAACTTTATTTATTATTTAATTTTTCTGAAATATAATTAAATCCCCATTGGAATTTACTACAAACAGAAATGTTAAGAAATTATTTTACTATTTTTTATATATTTTTAAGGCAAAGTAAAGCAAAGTTTTCAAAACTTCAAGCATAGGAAATAATTAAACAATATTATATTTGCTTATTATTTATTTATTGACCCTAAAATGATTTATTATATATTTTTCACTGACATAAAATCCCTCTTTTATATATATTTTCTCCCCCTGCATTTGCAATCCTTTCACAGGTAAAACGCCTCACCATGGGCATCGGCCTGCTGCGTGGCACGGAGGACAGTCGTCCGCTGGTGCACAGCACCTGCGGCTCCTCCCTGACCTCTGGCTCGGGCTCCGGATCCGGCTGTGGGTCCACGCAAACCATCTCGGATGGCTATGTGAACGAGGCCATCTGCGATGGAACGCCGGAGAAGTATGTGGCCAGCAAGTTTGGCGATTCCTGCCGCCAGTCGCTCTCTGCGCTCGAGAGCGCCACGCAGCGCCTGCAGGTAGAGCTGCCCGCCAGCAACAAGAAGTATTTAAGAGAGACATGCAGCGGTAAAAACACTGAAAACAAATACTTAAATTTTAAACTAAGAACTAAAATATTTGCTTTAATTTACAGCAAACTCCAGTCCAAAATTATTTCACGGTCAAGGCTCCCTGCGTTTGGATAACCTCAGCCTGGCCGAGCAGCAGGAGCTAAAGGGAGCTGCCTGGTTTCAGGCAGGCATACCCCGTGAGATCTCGCTGGAGGTCCTCTCCCGCCAGAGTCCTGGCGCCTTTCTGGTGCGTCAGAGCAGCACCAAGCCAGGATGCTTTGCCCTGTCGCTGAGAGTGCCGCCACCTTCGCCGAGAGTGGCTCATTATTTGATCCTCAGGACTCAGAGGGGTTACAAAATTAAGGTAAGACAATACAATATAAGAAATTAGATGCCTAACGCCTTCAGATTTTTAAGTGTTCTGTATCTTTTTCCTCCATGATGTTTCCTATACTAAATTATCCTCTTTTCTCCCCCTTTCAGGGCTTCACCAAGGAGTTTAGCTCCCTGAAATCACTGATCACTCACCACTCGGTGATGCCGGAGCTTCTACCAGTGCCGCTTACGCTGCCACGTCCACCCAACGCTCGATCTCAGCGATCCTACGATCAGGATCGAGATCGTGGCGGCATTCAGAATGGAAATGGGGGCGGAGGAGACTTTGAGATGTACGGCTCGTTGAATGACTTTCGGAAAATGATGGCCGATTTGAATGTGTGACGACTGCCGGGCGCTGGGCACTGGGCACTTAATTAATTAAGTAATTATGTCACGTTGATTGAATTAAGCGGCGCGCGGCTTGTCACATTGTCCAGGACGAGACAGGATAACAATCTGTTTAATTTGCGTAATTGGCTGTGCGGACGACGGTTGACGTGGCTACCGATGAATAGGCTCCATCCCGCCCCTGAACACCTGTCCAGCTGTCCACCTGTCCACCTGCCCGTCAGGTGCTACAAAAATCGCACAAGTTTTTTTTTATGAAAAATTGATAATAAAATCAGCGTGGAATCATTTTTGCAAAACTGATTAAAAAGGTGGAAAAATACGCAAACAGACACACACTCAGCGACGTGATTATTATTTTTCGCTTTTTCATATTTTTTTGTGTGATTTTTTTGCAAGAGAGAGTGGCAGGTGCAGCAGACACACAGAAAGACAGACAGACAGACATCTGAATGGGGCAGCCGGATTAAATGTTAATGTTTTTAAGGGGCGGCCACAAAGGGGTGCATTTTTTTTCGGGAGTGCATTTGATGGCCACAAAATAAAGGAATACAACTCTAGATAGATAGACTTATATACATATATAATAATGAACTTTATAATAAAAAATAACTGCATTGTGAATCCATTGTATTTTGTGTAATAAAGAAAGCAATAGAAGAATATCCAATATTTTATTATATATATTTATAAATTAAATATTGGATTGAATTAAGGATTTCAGCTGGGGAAAGTTTTTGCTTATTTTAATAAATCTGTTATAAACTGTTATAAGTCTCTTATAAACTGTCAGCGGAAGTTGTACAGTTTAGAATGCAGTGCTCCACAATGTGAAAAAAACATTTTAACAGTTTGAAGATCACTGTATTTTAGTATTTCTGCACAGTTAACAGCCGGCAGGGGGCAGCACAGCGCTTTTGCTAAAATAAATTGGCCTGGCAAAATAGGTTAAGTTTTATATTTTATTTTCTTTACTTTACTTTCCTTACTTTACTTTACTCGGCTAAAATATTAAACAAAATACAATTTTGTCCTGAAAACGGCCAGTTAGAAGTCTGGATTTGTTCCTACAAAAACAACAGACATCTCTTTTACAACAAAAACAACTTCTAACATCACTGGTTCGAAACTAAGCTAAACTTTTTTAAAAAATTGCAATTTTTGAAAACGCCCAGATAGAAGTTTGGATTTGCTCCTACAACAAAAGCAAGCCTCTCCGTTACCACAAAAACAACTCCTAGTATCAGAAATCCATAAATTGACGAATTTTCACTAAAAATTCCAAATGGTTCGAAGCTAAAATATTATAAAAATTTCAATTCTGTCCAGAAAACGCGTCCAGATATAAGTCCGGATTTACTTCTACAACAACAGCAAACCTCTCCTTTACAACAAAAACAACTCCTAGTATCCGAAATCCATACATTGCACTGAAAATGCCCAAATGAATCGAAACTAGGCTAAAATATTAAAAAAATACAATATTGTCCTTAAAACGACCAGATAGAAGTCTGGATTTGCAACTATAACATCAAGAAACATTTCTTTTACAACAAAAACAACTCCTGGTATCAGAAATTCAAAAATTGACAAATATGCACTGAAAATGCCCCGAATGGTTCGAAACTCGGCTAGAATTACCCCATTATCTTACCTTACCTTGCTTTATTTTTCGGTGTATGTCGCCTGTTAGTTCGCGCATTTGTCAAACAGCGGCGCTTAGTATTTCGAAGTCGAATAACAATCTATTATATTTACGATATTCGAATTCGAAATTGATTATTTTAGTATTTCAAAATCGAATTACAATCTGTTATACTAAGATATTCGAATTCGAAAATGGTTACTTTCATAAGTGTCGCCCTCTAATTCTAAAATAATAATTAATTTAATAAAAAAATATTAAAAATATAAATTTCTGGCTGTTAAATTAGATTTTTTATTAAAGAAACTAAAAAAAAACAAGAAAGGAAAGCTAACTTCGGGCGGAGCCGAAGTTTATATACCCTTGCAGAATATTCTGTAAATTATATTTTCCAAATTGAATCATATGATGCATTCTTTACACCTATACTTCCTTTGAATTTGACATATCTACCCTTTTTCGTCTGGCCTTTTTTATAATGCTGGGATTACATTACAACATAAAAAAACAATTAATCAGATATATGGCAGCTACAGGATATAGTGGACCGATCCTTATTCAATTTGGTAGGTCGGAGCAATCAGCCGGTCTTTACGCGAAATTATTTGAAAATAGAAGTTCAAACTTTCTATTTTCAAAAACGCGAAAGTTGGGTAATTTCCGATCGTTCAGTTATATGGCAGCTATAAGATATAGTCGGCCGATCGTTATGAAATTTGGTAGGTCGGATCAACTGACCAAATATATAATATGTACGAAGTTTTTCTTTTCTATCTTCAAAAACACAAAAGATGGGAAATTTTCGATTTTTCAGTTATATTATTATATCTATAGCTATATCTTATAATCGGCCGATCCTGATAA
>VNJQ01005561.1:0-109497 GCA_008042515.1 Drosophila truncata | reverse complement strand
TGTTAATTATTTCAAACGACTCAAGCTTTTTAAAGAAGTCCTTTATCGCGAGCTGTAATGTGTGTGCAGCACATTTAACAGGTAGGATGGAGTGAACTACTTTTGCCAGCATAGACAAATATGACAGCTAGTGCTTATTCGTTAATGGAAGCAGTAGGCTATATGTGTATGAATATTATACATTTCAGTCGTATTTTTATTTTTAATTAAAAAAAAACTATATAAATATTGATTTTTAAAATTTGAAAATATGTTTTTCGGGTTCATCTGCTTTTGCTTCACAGGATCGTATAAAAATTTTTCAATAGAAACCCCTCAGAAGGGAGATATTGCTGTTTGAGCGATATTCTGAGTGAAAAAAATATCGCTCAAACAATAATCATTATTTTTTGAGCAATATTTTTTCGCTTAAATAATTATAATTATTCTTTGAGCGATAAAATAACACTCAAAAATTAATGATTAATGGCAGTGAAAATATATATCATTCAATAAATGTTCAGAAAGAACACACATATGTATATTTATATCAGAGAGATAAGAGCTTGTCTATGTCTAGGCAATAGAAATGTAGCTACACCAAATTGTTGCGTCTGGCCTGCAGATGTCCTGCACTCTACCTAGAACGCTTGGTGGGTTATATGGCCTCCTGCGAGTGGTCACCACATGTTAAAGATAAGAGCTATAGAATGTTTCCCGCGGTCGGGGATATACCGATCCGTGGGTCTAGAGATAAGGTTATTCAAATCTCATGTTAGCTACCTAAGCTAGGATTTTAAGAAATAAAATTCAGTTTGAAATATCAACTCAACAGTGTTAGACGCTTGTTTTATTTACAGCCTCTCTAACAATAAATAATCATTAAAGGTTGATTTTTATTTTTTTACTTATAATGATTACGTGCCCTGTTATTGGATGATTTATATAACTACAAAATGGAATGACACTTTATTTTCTATTTTAATTGTTTTTTCAAACGAAATAACTTTCTATAGAAGCACGTTTCACAAATCGAATGTCAAGAAATTGTTCTACTCGTGCGGAAAATTCTTGAAATCCTTTTATTAAATCCTTGCCACACTGCTGATCCTTTTCCTCTTCGGCTGTCTAATTAAAAACTTCAAGGCGTTAAGCCAGAAACATATGAGACAGTGCCGCCTCGACTGTCAGAGCCGTCAAAAAAATGACATTTTGCTGGCTAATTACAATTTCAAATTAAATCACAAGTAATTAGCTGAAAGTCAAAGGCAAACATGGCGGGAGCACACAAAGGCAGGGGCGAGTTTGGGAATTTGACAGCATTTTATGATTTACAAACGCAATGAAAATTGTTTGGCCTAATGGTCCTGTTGTTCCTTGCCTGACAGGTGGGTGGTGTTTTTGGGGGAGGTCACGCCCATCCTTCGCGACGCAGGAATATTTGCCTGCCAAATGAAAGACATTAACGCCGACAGCAGGCAGGAGTCGAAATGGGCAAAGCAGGCGACACATTAAAATACATTTTTAATGTTGATGCGAACGGCGGGTGTGTGTGTGTATAGGTGTTTGTGTGTGTGTGTGTTCCGCCCACTTTCCGCCTGCGGAAACATTTTCTTCATTTTGCATTTGTTCCTTCTTCATTTTGCCGCCGTGTTTATTATTTATACATGTGTCTGTCTGCCCGTCCGGGTCTCTCCCGTTGACTTTTGACGGTTCCGGGCCCCCCCCCCCCTTTTTTTTCTCACATTCCCATCGTCAGCCACTGACACAGCGTCCGTTAGAAATGTAATCAAAGTAATTACTTTTATTGCGATTTCGCCGTATGCTAATCAAGGGGATCGGAATGGTCTGTCAGCCATTTCTGAGGGCGTTCTGCTTTTGAATTATTGTTATGGCTTTCATTTTAATGGTTTTTAATTTCCTAGTTGCGGGATCAACTATGACATATTTTTTCCTAGCTTTCAAAATGTTGTCCTGTGCCGCAGGAAGTTTAATTTGTTTCGTAACACGGGGATAAATTTGTATGCCTAAAAAGAGGGTCAAAAATGTATCTCTAACGCTTTAAAACTTGCTTAAAATTAAGCTTTTATAAAAACCGAAATGTCTGAAAGAAAACTCTTAGCTTAGAACACCCCTAAAATATATAAATCTGTCAGTAAGTTTTATAACTCTACCTAGACTAGTTGAAAATCGTCCAGTTAATTATATTGGCTTTCTTTCCAAAACAGATATGGAACTTTCTTTAGGTTCGGATGGCCTCTACCAACGGCCTGGCTTTCGCGGCCAGGGTGACTCTCTAGGTTCGAGCCTGAGCATCGCAGAGACTAGTGTCGGCTTCAAGATGGGTCGCACACACTTCACTCTCGAGGCCAATAAGCGGGCGGCCCAGGCTGCCAAGGCGGCAAATGTGAAGCCGGCAAGGCTGTATTTACGCTCCACCTCGCGGGGACTGCGTAGGGCAGTCGATATCTACATGCCACTCTTCAAGCAGGACGAAAGTCCAGCCTGCTCCGAGGGAGAACAGGAGGAAGAGGCCGAGAGTCAGCCTGAAGTTCATCAGACACCGCCTCCTGCTCCTCCTCAGGAAGAACTTTCCTACAGAAGGACCTTTTCTCACTTTCAACGTCTGGGCATGTGGAAATTAAGGGACTTTAATGGTGCGAAGCTTCCTGGTGAGTATAAATGTTTGTTAGGATTTTTTCCATCAACTTGATCATTCCAATATTTCTAGGCCCCAGCAGCAGAACCACGACCAGCAGTGGATCAAAGAAGCTCCTATCCCGGAGCCGGATTCTTGGAAATTTTCGCTGGGACTGAGAAGGACCGCCTCTTGGCATAAGCTCAAAGAACATTGTGCTTGATTGTATGTATATATAGCAATATATTGAAAAGAAAATATAACTTTAAATATCTATAAATAAATATTGCGATTTACATTCACAAAAACACGGAGATAAAACCAGGTAAACTCAAAATTGTAAATACTGAAAGAGTATTTATTTTGTCTTCAGAAAATCAACTAAAGCCTTACAATATACCAATGAGTAGTATTATTTTTGACCTCACAGAGACTAAATAAAATACCAAACAAATTAAAATCTCAGATATGGGATTCCACAGCGTTAAAGATCTTGTCTTTAAGCCTCACCAAGATCTCGCTGCTATAAAATCCATGTTATCGCATCCATTTCCGTTTCCATCCGGCAGCAATGCCCGTTCGCCTGCCTGCCTCATCCTCTCGCCACCCGCCTCATCCTCTCGCCACCCGCCTCATCCTCTCGCACATTTACATCCACATCCACATCCGCATCCTGGCTCACTTTGCCATACGCTTTGCATAACTTAGGGCGCAACAGGAAATGAATGAACACGCCCCAGCGACTGAAACGAAACGAAAAGTGGGAATAACATCGTCGCAGCACCAGCGACAACAAACAGAGTCGTGGCACAGTTTTTCCATGTACTCCTCATCGTCCTGCTCCTGCTCCAACTCCAGCGATTTTCCTCCCCGTCGGCTAACACAAATTGCTCTTGTAATATCAATTTAAAGTAGCGCGCCAAAAATACCGCCCTAAAATATGCAAATTATTTTGTTGTCTTGATTTTTATTTACTCAGCTCAGCGGCGAGAGATGTTGAATGAAAGCGAAGTGAAAATATTTATGTTGGCCATTTTCTGGGTTTTCAACTAATTGTTTATGGAAGGAAATCAAGACTTTGAATGACTGCATATACATAGAGAAAATACTTGGGGAAAATCTATTGAATATAACAAAAAATATAGCAAAATCTTGAACAATGTTTAAAAATACACTGTGATGATGTGTGTGAAAAATAGGCACATTGTTTTTACGATTATATTAGCTCTGGCAGAACAGCAGGACACCTTTGGTGTCCTTAAATTATGGATTTTCCACACGTTGTGTGACCCAATGCATATGCAACTGATGCGTTTTTATCATTCGGAAAATAAGGAAAAGTTACAGGCCACAGAAGAACTTTTCATCTTGCTGGCATAACTTTCTTAATATTTTGTTTTACTTTTCATCTCCTTCCTTCTGTTGTTTTTTGCCCTAACTCTCGCTCTTTTGCTTGCTTTTCCTGCGCCACATTTCCTTTGAACTTTATCTTTGTTGTTTGCCTTTTGTTATTGTTGCTGCATTAGGCTGAATTCGAGGGTATATGAATATTGTATATATATCTCGGCGGCAGCAAATATTTTCAACTTTTGCAGCTTAACTTTATGCAAAGCATTCCGACTGTACCCTCCCTTCACCGCAAAAAATTGGGAGCGCCAAAATTGTTTGTTACCTTTAAACAAATTGTCCCTTTTCCACGTGGCTGTGTGGGTGTGTGTGTGAGAGTCCTGAGAGCAACAGCAGCAGCAGCAACAACAACGAGGACACATTACAAAAATCCGGCTGAGCAGGATGTGCGCACTTTGAGCCTCTTTGTGGGTGGCTGTGATGAGAGGGAGGGCCTTCGTTTTCCATATTTCCGTTGATATTTGTACTCAAAACTTTTTCAAGCTTTCCTTTTCTCCTTTAAAAGTTTTTTCTAAGAAATTCACTGTCCGAAGAAACAGGTGCTACTTGTGTGGTTTTATCAGTAACCGGCAATAACTTTCTCAGGCGAAATAGTGCTGCATATACATTTTTATTGTGAAAAATATCAAGGAAGTAAATAAGCTATTTTTTACAGGGTTGAAAGGTACTTAAGGAACTAACCGGAAATGTTTGTGAGAGACATAAGAAGGCCCATTTGACCCCATAATACTTAGAAGGCTAGTCTTCCTTTTTTGTACAATGTATTATTTTGAATAACTGATTTTGCACTCTGAAAATATATTTTAAATCTTTAAAATAAAACCAAAATATGTTCATTAATCTTTTATATTCAATACGTAATTATCCTTTGATCCCTTTGGTTTCTTGATGTGTTTTAGGGAGTCCTCCCCTTGTGGACTTATTTTTCTTTTTTTTTGTATTTCAAGCCTGGCCGACTTTCCCTTTGCCTGATGCTGTGGAAATCAAATTTGCTATTATGAAAAGCGCATTCCTGTTAATATACTGAAGCAAGGGTTCAGCAGGGAAGGCCAAGTGGAAATATGTTGAGTAACCTCCGTCTTTCGTAGTAAAATTACAATTAAATTCACATAAAATAAAATATCTTGCGGTGCTTTTTATGTGTGAGCTTGTAATATAAATCCTTTGGCTAATGGGGCCACACACACACAGCAGGCGGGAAAGCCCCAAGTGCTCGCAGCAGGAGGTCCGCTTCGTGCCCGAAAATAAGGCACGACCCCCAGAAAAAAGGGGAAAAAAACCAGGAAGCACCGCAAGGACCACGGATGAATCTGAGAGCGTTTCGGTGGTTACGGGCTACGGGCACGGACGCAAACAAGGGTTAAGCATGGCGCTCTTATGGAGCTTCTAATGAACAAAGTCAGCGTCTGCGTTTGTGCATGCGAATGAGCAACCGTGCCACCAGGTACGGACCTTGTCCTGCCAGCAATAACACTGCTCCTGCGAACACTGGATAAAAATCAGTGATACTTGAATTTAACGAGAACTTAAAATAAAATCAAGTCTATTTTATATAAATCTTTGAAGAATTTCAATACTTTGAAACGAGAAAGAAAGAAAGTAATGATTTCTATAATTATATAATTTATATCTTTATTTTATAATTATTTTTGATAAATTTAATATTGTGTTAAAATAATAAAATTAAGATTTTTTCTAATTTTAAACAGTTTCTAAAGGAAACTGACAGACTCCTGCACCAATGTGCTTTGGCGTCAAATGAGTTCTTCTGTTGCCCCAGAAAAATATGCATCCTTCGTGTGTGATTAAGCGTAAATCTGCTTTTATGTCCTTGGAATTACGCAGTAAAGAATAAAGGATAAAGGAAATGGAAAACAGCAGAAAAGAGATTAAAATGCAACCTCAATGTTTACCAAGTAACTTTATTATTTAGTAGTTAATAATATATAATAGATAATAAGTTTAGACATTCACAAAGAACAATTTATGATAATGTTTTCCAAGAAATAAATAAATAAATAATTGCTCAATATTGTTTTTGTTTGCAGTATTTTCTTTATATTTCAATCTAACTATAGGTTCATATGGACTCCCTTTAGCTTTAATAAACTCGTTACGTTCCAATTTGACCAGGACCTGCCCCCAGATTGTGTTGAATGCAAATAAGCTTTTAATAATAAGCCCGAAGCCCGAAGCTCGAACCGGTCGCAGTTTTCATTATCAGACATTTCCGCGCCACTCAGACATGGACGGACAGACGGTGGCAATTCAGCTTAATGTGCATTTAAGTAAATAATTGAAATTTATTACATTTCGCAGGGCCCTCTCTCGGCGGAGGTGCACAAAGCGAGCGAAGACGAAAAGCGCAGCTCGATGAAATGATTGTGATGGCATCCACTGATTTCGCGGCGGCGACTGGTCGCAGTTAATTGCATAAACCCGTAATTGGAGGCAATTCCAGCTTGAAGTCCAGAGAACTCGCCTGGAAATATTGTGCTTAACCATTATTAAAGTGCACAAAGGAGGCCCTGCCGCAAGGCGGCACAAAGGAACGAAGGGTTACGAGTCCCCAGCTGAGCTCTGCGACTGTAGCATTTGTTGTTTTCCTTTCATTTCTTTTTTTTTTGGTTGGTTTTTGGCAGGTCTAATTAAGGTCACGTGACCCGGCCTGCACTCGAGCCTTCTCCTGATGTGCGGCCATGCATGCTCCCGGAAAATGTTCTCGCATCAAATGCAGCTTTTCGGCCAAAAAGAAATCCAGAGTCTCGACGCATGTTCACGCACATTTACCCAGAGACGACGACATTTGCGAGGGGATGTCGAGGTCCTTGCCCAGGCAATTATCAAGCGCCCAAAATCAGCATGCCGTCAGAGTGGCCTCTCTCCCTCGCCATTTTCCCAGGCACCCCATCAAAGCAAAGTTTTCCCAGGCAAAAGGAAAGCGAACCAAACTTAACAGAGGCAAATTACGCACACGAATTGCGCTGGACAATAAAAAAGCGCACAAAAAAACAAAAAAAAAAAATACGAGAAGAATGGCGAATAAATTATGAACAAGGGGCTGCACGCTGGCAGGAATGGTGGGCGGACCGAGGGGGGGTGTGGCATCTACTTGCGCGTCTAATTTGTTGGAAAATTAGTTTGTGTGTTTTGTGCGTGTAATTTCCATGCAAGCCACGAACACGACTCGGATGGAGATCTGCACTTGATTTTGATTGAAATAAGCTAAGCCAAGAGAGGGGGGAGCAGTGAGGGGGTCTTTATGCGAGGGGGGAAGAGGCAAATATGGTTACGTTACTTTGGTTAACAGCTATCAAACTGCCCTCAAATGGTCCATGCCCAGTGGCTACGCTTTATGAGATGCTCAGCCAAGACTGAGACTAACTGAAAGAGGAACAATTTTGGCCCAGTAACTGTAGCTTCAAAGGGGATATCCATTTTATATTAAAACTTTAGACCAAAGAGTCATATAAAAATAAGATGCTTAAAGCCTTACTATTTTTAGCATTTAAATTATTCGTTTGGTAACAGGATCTCCTTTTTCAAAAGCAAGAAAGAGTTATTTACTTCCTTAACTTGGAGCAATAAATATAGTTTTTGCTTATACAATATTATTTTCAATATTAACTTCGTTCAAGTGTAGTTTTCATTAGTATTTAAGCTTTATTTTATTTCTTGTTTACCCCAAAATCTAAGCCGTAATTCCCTCACCATTCTTTCCCCAGAAATGGACTTTGTCCAATTAACATATATCTGCAGGCGTCTCCACTTTAAGTTGTTTGTCGTCTGCTGTGCTTTTTGCTTTTAAGTAAACATTTGCACGCTTTGCGTTAAATAATTTTCGTTTAAGTGCTGTTGGCTTTTTTGTGATTCTTTTTTTTTTTTTATTCAATTTCATCTTTGTGTTGATTGCCATGGCTGCGACTGCGCAAGAGCTGACTGAGTCTTGGGAGGATTTGTTTGGCATTGGAGTGGGGAACCCCTTTGATTATGAGGGCGTCACTGATGTGCACGCAGCTGCTATGTTGCCTGGTTATTTCAACAGGCAAGAAAAGAAAAAGCTGGCTTTTAAATGCTCTTAAGTCATTTCCTTATTTAAAACTATGTTTGGATATATAATAAAATACTTGAAAAACTAAGTTTAATAAAGATATAAAATTTTATTTAATTTAATAACTTATAGCTTGATATTTGTTAAGCAAAAGATACACCCTTATGGCAGGGCATCACAATCAGCAACGTATGATTCTGCGAAGCGAGACGACACAGGAAACTGGTTTAATTGGTTGCGAACTGAAAGAGGCATGTTTATCCCGCCCCGTTTTTTTTTTTTTTGAGGAGTTCTTCAGTCTCCCTCCCGACTGTTACTGCACTTGCTCCTTGGGCATTGTCTACTCAAGTAGAAATGGCATTCACTCCGTCCCTGCGAAAAATCACAAGAATAGCAACTCATCGAACTGTGGAAACTGAGTGGAAGGCCCAGTTCAATTCAATTAGCAGCATATTTTGCTGGCACGATACGGAAGAAATGCGATACAGATACGATTCTCGCGGACAGCGGGAATTTATGAAGCCCATGGCCCTACCAGCATGTCGCTCCTCCACTCGTATTTGGCATGTTTTGACACAGGCTGCAGGCCAAAGGGGGAGTTGGGTCGGAGTCCCCCGCTGTTCGCACTCAATGGCATGCGATCTTCAGATGCCGATGCTGTGAGTAGGGTGGCGAGTTGAGTCTTTGCCAGGGGCGGGGCAACATCAGGGGCTGGCCACATGTGGCTGACATTGCGTGGCGGCGAAATGATTTAAAAGTTTGCGTGTGTGAAGCAACAACTCTTCCAAAAATGCCCCAAATTAAAGTATTTAAAAGGAAAATATATACAAAGTATCTGCAGCAATCAAATATAAAACTTATAGACTATAAGTTATAGTAAGTATTGCTTACAAAACTTTCCTCTTTTATTTGATTTAACATTATTTTTATTCAATTTCCGCTTGATAGACTTTAAGTCACATTCAAAAACCTGCTGGTAAATCAGCCAAAATCATCAATCAATAATTGCTTATTGCACGTTCATTGGTTATTTTACTTCAGACTTGCCTTTTACCCATTTTCTGCTAGCAACTTCATTTCCCGCTGACTCCTCCCATTGCCAGTACTCAATGACCCATTGAAAAGCTGTTTACCGTCGCGTTTTGAAGAAAACCTGTCAGGAGAGGGGGCGTGACAGGTTGACTTAAATGACAAATTACAAGTATTTACATGCAAAACACAACAAGATGCTGGGATGCTGGGATGCCGGGATGCCAAGATGCTGGGATGCTGGGATGCAGCGATGGCGGCAGACTTCGTAATCGATGCGACACGCGCGTGCCTGGAAAGCAGCTAGCTGTGCTCCACCTCGATGAGGGGAAGGAGGACACTGCTCCACCTCAATGCAGGGGAAAGGAAAAGGGGCAACCAAGAAACCACACGTTGACAGAACGCCAAGGTAAAGACAATTGAGGGACTGGGTGAAGCAAGATGGAGCAGCAGAGCTCTGACGACGCCTAATTGAGCGAAGGAAGTCAGGTTAAGGGGTAGCTGGCGCCACCTGTCGGACGACCCAGCAGCAGCTCCGGCTGGCTGGAGTTTCCACGGCCTCTTCAAAGTTGATTGCATTAATGATATGTTGTTGCTGTCCCAGTGAAAGCCAGCTCAATGATAGCCAGGTTCGTCGGCGGCTCACCCAAGTTGATTAAAAGTCTCGAGTGTGCGCTGGCACTGCGGAGCGGAGAGCGAGAACGCTCGAAACGAAAGCAATTAGCAATTGACACCCGGGTGGCATCTTAGAGGAACTCCGGAGCGGCAAGCAAACGCCATTAATGGGAGTGGAATCCAGTGAGAGACTCTCCAGGAAAGTGCCAAGACAGCAGCAGCAGCAGCAGCAGCAGCAGCAGCAGCAGCAGTACGAGGCTATTGAGCAGGTACAGTAGGTGGGAAAGGATGTAATTTAGTTCTCAATTGGAGAAGGTAAATAAATAGAGCTTCACTCAAGAAATGGGTTAATAGAAAGAGAAAATCAAGTTGGTTATATACAAAAAATAGCTAAATTTAAAGAGTAATAAGATAAGGAAGTCTTTTATCTAATCAAACTTCAGACTTTATAGCTTTAATCTAGAATAAAAATATTTTTATAAATATAATTAAAGTAATCTGAAGAGCCTTGAAGCAATAAATGTTTCTATCACTAGACACAAGCCGTTAGAGACCCATGTCGCTTCAAAATCTTTGCGATTCACTGCTCCTGCTCCTCATGAACAGGGGATGTTCCAATCTCTTCTCTTCACTATCTTTCCTGGGCATCGCAACACAATGCTGCCTACTTACGGGCGCATGGACTGACCTCCACTAACCCTGCGACTATGGCGACTATGATGGCCCACATTGCCGAGATACGTCCCCGGAATTTCTCGAGCAATTTAATTTGATTAATGAGGCGCAATGGGCGAGATAGCGGAAGGCCGCGAGCCACCCGGGAAACTGTTAAAATCGAATTTCAGTGACCCAGTTCGATGAAAGCCAAGGAACTCCAGCTAGGTAAAAGGTACATCCTGACTCCATCCTGACCTGCCCAGCGTGACACTGCTGCGTCTGTTTATTTTCTTAGTCGCAGATTTTAATTAAGCAGCCGCCGCCGACGAATGCACTTCAAAGTGCCATCTGCTATTTATAGGAGATCAAAGCAAGTCCAATTACTCATCGCCAGCTTGCCATGCACTCCTCAAACTTGGCAATGAGCTAGAGAGCCGTTTCCCAGCCGTCCCTTTAGCATTTCAGATTAATTGCAGCAGCAGCAGAGCTCTACCACCATGGGTGGGTGTGGCAGGAAATCGGATGGCGGATCGTGGATCGCACGAGGGCCTAGGTGTTAGAACACTTCAAGTGCCATTGCGAGATCTCTACCGATAATTACCTGGACACCCTGCCACACACCGTGAACCTGAGGCAGCTCTGAGGCAGTCACACGACTTTCTAAATCAATTTTGCCTCGCAATAAATAATTTCTTAATAAATTGCACACTCAAAATGCGACTTCCTGCAATTAAAGGCCAAGTCGGCCGTCCAGTAGTGATCCCCCTGCCTTCCCCTTGGCTCAAAGAGCTCCTCCGCACTCGAGTGCAATAAAAAATAATTGAAAACTCAGTCACGTAAACGTTTTCCAGCCGCCGTTCTCTCAGATCGCTGATCAGCGCGACTCATTAATCCGTGCGCCTGCCTGGCGAATAGTTGTCTTCGAAGCGATGGACCAGATCAGGTAGCTATATATCTATAATCTTAATAAGAAATAGAGCTATAAATTTAATACATTTAATATTTTGTCGGGTATACTCTTAATACTTTGAATAATTAGAATAAATAAATTATGATTAAAAGCAGAAATGCAAGTTCATTACATGAAAATGAATCTACTTTAGTCTCTCCATTTAAAAAACATTTTATTTAATATTTATTTTAACAAAAGGTTAACTTTAAGCTGTCTGGATAGTCACGATCGCCTCACGATCTCACCTTTAGTTTGCCGCCGACTTATCAGCCCGTGACAATCAGCGGAACCGACTGAGGCGGCGGTGGCCAGAGGAGGGCACTTCATATTTGGGTTAAAAAGGCGTGCATGCAATTTACTCCACAAGTCAAGAGAGCCAGGGAATGAGATCCGTGAGGTGGGGCGGGGGCAAAGGCAGAGAAGCGGACGGAGAGATCATCATCGAGATTGCAAAGTAAAAGACTCTCGGCCTCGACTTCTTATACCTGAGCACAGGTTATCATCATTTTCAGAAGAAGCTGGCAACACGAGAGACAATATAGGAGCCTCTTCCATCTTTCTTTTCATTAAAATTTCAGGAGAAAAATATATTGTTTCAAGTTAAGCATCTTATAAATAATTAAAATAAAATATTTAAGTATTTCTCATCAGTAAGAGTATCCTAAGATTCTCTTACTTAGTCCCGCCTTCTGTTCCTGTTGATGATGCGTTTGATTGAGGCGCGATGCAGACTTAGTTAAGGCTGCGGGTAATTAATTGCACTGCCTGGGATTCCACTCGGTTCGGTGGTGGGCGTGGACGTGGTAGATGCAGGTGGCTCTTGGCGAATTAGAATCCTGAGCAGATGAGCAGAGCTGCAGTGGGAAATCCAGTAAATCCAACGCTGCAGTCGCTCATTTCCAATTGCAGGACACCCACACTGAGTCCTCTCTCGCTTCCGAGGCCAGAATGGATGCAGGGGGGGGTGAAAGGTTTGCCCACTTTTTATTTGCAGCAGGCGACAGAGTGTCAAGCCACCGTGACGTTCCGACGACGAGAGGAAATTGCAGTCCGCATTGTTTTTTTCGGGTTTCTTACTCGAGTCGAGTCTCCCCCGTCTGTGCGACGAAATTGAAAATACATTTTTAATGATTTGTTGCTCAGCTCAGTGCTCTGAGCTGGCTGTGAGAAACATCATCGTATCCAGGGACCAGGCAGGGGGGAGGTAACACAGTTCGTTGAACCGTGAATCCCCTTTGGGATCAGGTCTTGCATGCGAGTTGCATTGATTTCGCGGAATTCTACAATTTATGGCAATGCCCAAAGTGGAGCACACGAAAATAAAGCGGGAACAATGAGGATCGAACTCAGGCACGAAGGAATCTCAGGCGATATCTACGGATCTTAGGGAAAGGATGTATTCAAAGGAATGCTCTCCACTTTTGTCAAGGCTCTTCGGTTTATATACTTGACCCATACACTTGATTAATTGTCCAGAACTGAATGTATCCGATATATACTTGACTTTTTTGTGGGTTGCAGGAAATTAAATTTAATATGCCGAATTTCGGCCAGGACACTTGAAACTGTCCGAGCCAGGACATGTCAAGCTTTCCTCTCTGTGTGTGTGTGTGGATAATGAAGTGCTGCAGCTGCAGATACGGATCCAACTGACAGGAGAAAACTTGAAAACAAATAAGCTGAGACAAAACACATTAGAATGCCCAATAGCTCCTGTCGACTGTCCTGTGTGGGCTTGACTAAACTCTGAAGGATATTGTAAATGTAACGACAGGCTGTCGTTGCTGTGTGTGCACACACAATGAGATACAAATGTATCCTCGACTGACAAATCAAGTGGGCAAATCCCAGATACTCGGATACTCCGTCAACGGCTGCAGATTCTTGCGACTTCTCTGTGTGTGTTTTAGTGCGGTCGATGGAATTTGCCTAAGAGGATTTTAAAATTTTAAATTAAGTGGCTTGCTTTGAGCAAGAGTTCACTTGCATCCTGCGGTTAGCCTGCATAATTGTCCTCGTCAAGGGAAATACAATTTTAATGCCTGCCCAGGCCTGCAGCCCGGCAGCAGCAAGTGGAGTCTCCAATTTGCGCTGGTTCATTGTTTAATGCTTGGTTACGCCCTAAATGGCCGTGCTACTTGAAGGATTCCCTTGTCCTTCTGGGCAGCCCTACCCCCCCCCCTACCCAAAAAAGTATCTATCAGATGCTGTTGTTCTTTGCTGCTCGTTTCCCACCCAGCCGTCCCTCGTTTGACCCTCGCCCAAAGTCAATTTGTCGTTGTACTTAGTCGCATACATAAATTCCCCAGGTCCAAGCCCAAGTCCTGATCCAGCGTTGCGTCCTCCTGACTGCCGTGCTCCAACCTCGAATCCACGTTGCACATTACAACTTTGAATGCCAACTCGCAAATGAACTATAAATAAATAATTTCCCTCGCTAGAAAGAAGAAGGAACACCGGCAATGTTCAGAGGTCATTGTGAAGAGCACCCGCGAGGGTTGACAAACAAGTTTAGAATTGGCTGCAGATAAATCTTCTTGATTTGTATTTTATAATAATTAAAATCCGAATAAATTATATATTGCAAAAAGGCTTTCTGAAAATCAAATAAATACACAAAATAGTTTTTAGGTATATTGAAAATTAATATAAATGAGAAGTTAATCTGCGACACGCTCACAATTTCAAAAATAAAAGTTAGGATCGTTTTACTTCATTAACTACTGTTCGAGCCTGGACTTTTCATCTGAGGAGAGTGAGATTAAGTGAGATAGAGAAACATCATTGTCAAGTAATTAACTATTATCAAAAAATGATCATTTATGGAATAATATTTACAAGAAATATAAGAATTATAGTTTTTAAACATTCTTAGACAATTTTTTAATTTATTGGACCTCAATTTAAAAGTCAAATGAAAACTATTCAACTTTTACACAATCATATCCGCCAGGTTTCTGTAGTTCTTTACAAAAAATATATTATATACCATATTAGAGATTTAATTTTTCACTTAAATTATTTTATTGTATTTCTTGTACCCTAATTTTATTTATTTTCATTCCTTTAATTGAAGTTACATACTCTCAACTAAAGGAAAAAGTATGTGAGATACTTTCCGATCTGCTCTCTGTCCCACACACGCTGCCAAAAAGTATTCGTATATTTGGGCTGTCAGAAAAGCGGAAATAAAGAGGGTGAGAGAATGAAAAAGAAACTATCGGAACGTAGCGAACCTGTACGGTACGTTCGCCGGCAACAAATCGCCCGAAAAACAGAAGAAAAACAAAAGGAACTTTATAACATGTCTGCAGCAGGGACAAAGATACATACCCGAGCGCCCGGATACACAATGGCCGGCAGCAGCAGCAGCAGCAGCAGCAGCAGAAGCAGAAGCCGTGGCAGGTTCCAGCTACAAGTTCATTAAATAAATTATTCATACGCAACGTGTGCCGAACAAAAATGGCAACTGACGTCGCAACCGTCGCGTCGCTTTGTTTCACTTTTCCACAAACACACACACACTGACGTCGGAGGGAAATTCATTGGCAGTTTGTTTTATTTGCCAATGTCTGTGGAATGAAAACGCATTCGGCTTAAATATTTATGCCCAAACGTCTGTGTTTGTGTGGGTCTCGCGACGACCGTGTGTTGGTGAGTGCGAGCAACTTTGCCATTTTCCGTTCTCAATTTTCATTTCCACTTGACATTTGCGAATGAGCGGAGCTTTTTTTTTTGTTTCTTCAGCATGTCAGCTGGCGGTCAGTGTTATTAGGCTCTGAACACTTGCACTGCCTTTCATTTACAATGCAAAATTTCGAAGCCCATGAAAGACTTTTCTGTCCGGGCAAATAACATCTAATTCAATTGCGACTGCTGCTGCACCGGCAACTGAGCCGTTGTGGATCTGAGACGAAGGGCAAGAATGCGTCCCACTCGGCAAAGGCATTTGCATGTGGCTATGAAATTGTAAGCTGTTAAATGGAATTTTTATATAGACGGACATTGTTGGACATTCGGTTCGTGTACCTGAGGTGCACCGACAGAAATCCGTTGTGAAGTATGCAAATGTCGAAATGCAAATGCCAACAACCGAGAACCGAGAACCGACAACCGACAAGTGCATGAATATGTCAATGCGTTCCGAGCTCCAACTTGCACCTCAATTTTTGACAGTTGCAACTCAATTTCTGCCCCACTTCCCCCCACCTTTACGTCCCTTGCCGAGTGGAATGTGAAGTTTGGCTGACATTTCTCTTACTTTGCGGTTGGCTGCACCATTTTTTGTTCTTTATTTTTTTTTATTTGGAATGGCTAGTTGGCGGTTTCTGCATGAGATTGCATTTTAAAAAGGTAGCAGTTTAAATCGGAGTAGCAACAAAAACCGAAAAAAGACAAATCAAAAGACTACATTTGACTAAATGATTTTTATCAAAAGAAATTTTCGTTTTTGACAGGAGATTGCAATGTGGAGAAATTTCCTGTGATCTTTAAATTGTCTTTTTATTATTATTGTTTACTTATAAATATTTTTAAATATTTAACACATCTTATTGTAAGTGAAAATTGAAATAGAGCTACTTATCAAGCTTTGAATTATAATGTTTAAATAAAGAAAAGATATAGTTCCCTATAAAAAAAGTTAAGCCAACTTAAATCGCCATAAAGTTAAGGGGAAATTATATGAAGAATAATGATGCTTAAGAACGAACCATTGACACTGATAAGGGGGCTAAGATGTGGCCATTAAATCAACGAATGGAAGTTGGCACTGTGGTTGCTAGATAATCAAATTAAAATTATGATTTTTGAGTCAACCATAAAATGATTCAATGATTTCTTGATTTATAGAAAAGTTCAATCCTAGAAAGTGTCTAACAAATAATTAAAAGCTTTATCATGTGTATTTTAATAAATATAATATCTATCTGCATTCATATCATCCTAAATCTAGGGATCTCTAAAAGACAGATAATAACAATCGATCTGTTATTTAAACCTGGTGTTTGTGTAATGAAATTATATTCTTTAGTTGCAATTCCATAGATTTCAAGTCATACTGTCACGACAGACCACTGTACAACTGCCACATTTTCTAATAAATCTGCTGGCAGTTTTTACCCAAAAGAAACTGAGAGTTTAATTAAAACTAAGCACTTCAGTTAGGGTCCGAGACAAAGCTGAGACAACGACAACACAACAAGACGAGGCAGCGCTGGTCCAGCGGCAGCGGAAAAACAAAGAAAACTTTCGCTTTCCCCCACTGAGCTTGGCGGGAGTTTTTAATGAGTCCTCCGGCCAGACAGAGCGGCTGTATCCATATGCTAATGATTATTGTCATCCTCCCGCAGCATTTAGTTATTCATTTTTTAGACAAGCTTGGGTCTCCAGAAAAGTAATGCTAAATAATACGCTACCATTATGGCATGTCTCACTTTCTCCACTGCCACTGCCCGCTCCTGGTTTTCCTACTTGGAGGATGGCTGTCTAATTAATTTCACTTCATTTCGTTATTAATGCGCCGCAAAATATGCTCAGAGTTTTTCGCTTTCCCCGCTTCCTGTTGCGGTTAAGAGGCCAGGGAACAGTGGAAAATTAGCGAGGGGATTATGCATGAAATTAATTTTGTTCTTTTTTGTATTTTGAAAACTTTTGCTATTATTTCAATTTTACTTTAAGGTAGAGAAGTAAGGGAGAAGCCAGGGAAACTAGAGGGAAGGCTTACTGTACCTGTAAGGACTCTTGGGTGGATGATATAAACGAGGCTTTCCATATAGGTTTTCAAGGAGTCTCTGACTGACTTCCTAAACATCATAAGCTATCAGTTTTCTCCATAAATCAATGCACATTTATAGACTTGCTAAAACCCTTTCAACTCCTAAATATATATGTGTACGATTAGGCATTGCTGGCGATCAAAGGACTGGAAAAACGCGATGCTAAACCACATATAGTGCGGTGGACAAAGGACTGGGGAGGGGCGTGGTAACACCCCTGTTTCGGCATGGCATTGATGTCAGCAACAATTTGCAAACAGAGCACAGGCAACTCCCACCATTGAGAACTGCCGTGGCCGTGGCGTGTCGTATAAATTTTATTTAAATAAATAATTTTTCCATTAACCGCAAACATGGATTTTGGTGCAATTGCATAAATGGAATGTAATAAATGAAGTGCAGTCAAAGCTTTACTGGGAGCAGAAGGGGGTGGCATGCCACCGTTTGTAGTTGTTGTTGTTGTTGTTGTGGTTGATGGCGTGTTGACGCGGTCGCTTTCAGGATTCCAATTTCCAGGCTAACAGCGTTCGGTTCCATTTCTCTGGCCTCCTGTGACTATGGCCTTTTTCAGCCTTTTTCCGAACTGGAAATTAGTTTGTAATTTGTTTAGTTTACACTGAAAATGGCCGCACAATGCATTTACATATTATACATTATGTTCTGCGGTTGCATTGTTGCCGTCGTTGCCAGTTGTTGCTGTTTTGGCCCGGCCAGGAGTGGTTGCTTTGAGCCATAAAGAGCATATATAGGTACTACGTGGTACGGTTGTTAAATTGTTAATGTCGACTTTTAGGCGTCACAGGTATAAAGTTGCATTACCGCCTGTTTTTTACGTATCCATTTAGTTTATTTAATTAATTAGTTGCCCTTGGGGGTACAGGAACAGGGAAAAATGTGATATTAATATAAATGTGTAAGTGTGTAACTGTGGGGTGAACAAGGAGGAGGTGTACATACAATGCATTCTATGGGGAATTGTACAATTAAAATGTTCAGATAAAATGGCATTGGTTCCAATATACATACATATATATGTACACATATATGGTAGATTGATTTTAATGCTTTAATTTTACTAAAGATTAAAGCTCCTAGTGATCAGGGTTCCTTTATTCGAGGTAAATATATAATTTGTACTCACACGAAATTTTTTTTTTAAATATTATAAATAGGTTTTATAAATTTTATCCAGTTAATGTCAACATAAAGCACCGGTGAATGTAATCCATGAAAGATTTGAGATATAATTTACAGAAACTTATATTTCCAATAATATTTAGAAAGTTGAGATTCGAAATTTATTAATTTAATTAATAAAAAAATCAAAATTACAATTTACAACTTGAAATTGAAACAATTTTTGGTTATTTTCCAGTTTAAGTGTAAGCCCAACGTGCCCCGACTCCAACTCCAATTGACAATTCATAGGAAGCTGACCTCACGCAGCCACAGCTACGCAGTTCCCTATAAACAAAGTGACTTCAAATGAAAAATTATTCAAAACTAATACCATTAGCTAGGGGTATCACATATGTATAATCAAAACACAACTGAAAAGAACTAAAATTGCTTAGGAACAGCTAATGCTATAATGCCCATACACTTGAAGCCGTCAGCGAATCGTTGACGACACTCGAACATTGCTCGAACATCCTGTGTTGAACATTCTTTTTTTATGGGATATTACCAGTGCTTGTATTTGTTGCCTCTATTTCTGTTATTATGGAAACGTGCAGCGGCAATTTGTGCACTGAATTTATGGGCCATTGTGCAATAGAAGCCATTCATACGATTCCGATACCTATGTGATTGTCGACGACAGCTTAAGAAAATATTTTAATAAGTTTATTCGAATTTTACAGCGTCACGTTCAGCGTCCAGCAGCGTTCTCGCCTCGCTTTTGGCCTTGTTTCTGTTCCGTCCGTTTTTGTGTTTTTATGAATTCCTAATTAGACAATTTCCAACGCACATTTCTGACACCTCGCGAACGGGTTAAGGGCACGGGAAAGCCGTAAAGGCTCGGAACCGTTTTACGACATTTTTATTTAATTGCAAAAAGCGAACATTACTGCCGTCGAATGGATGGAATAGGACAGCCAGGGGGACAGCCTGGATCCACAACATTTAATGACGGCTGTCGGCCGTTCGGAGTGACGTTGCTGGCGTAAAGTGTCGGCCAAGTCGCTACATTACAGCCAGCCGGGGCTGTAATAATAATATTTAAATTCCGAATTGTCGAGCTTATGGCGAACGGAAGTCATGATCGAAACGATGATTAATGACGGGAAAATGTTGGCGAGAATTTAAACCAGAACTCTGCTTTCCGTTGGTTTTCTGGCCCCCCCCCCCCCAATTAACCCCTTAAACCCCTCTTCTACTTGGATATTCTACGCCGCTATTCTGCTAATTTTGTGCGAAACTTTGTGCTGCTCGCCGAAATATCCTCGCCAGATTACCGCCAATGTCGATGCCTTTCGCCCTAATGGGCCCCAGCTCCTGCTGTTCATCATGCTGCTCATGCATTTGAAGTTTTGACAGTTGACTGTCATTACGGCAGCCCCTGTGTCCTGGGTCCTGTGTCCCCTGTTCCTGAGTTCAAATACAGCTCCCAGTCGAAGCCACCGCCATCTCACAACGCATTCTAGTCAAATTTTGCAGTGCGTTTGCGTTTTACGTTAACATTTCGCTACCTTGCATACTAAACAACAAACCCTTGGATCTCGCCGAAGACCCTGATGGGTGGCTTCAATTGTTGCCACAGCCACTGCCGCTGGTGTGCTCTGTAACTGCAGCCCAAAACCACAAAATGGACAAAATGTGTTCAATTTCAGGCCTGTGATTTTTCAATAGAGCACTGGCCTGCCTTCGGTCAGCTGGCGACGTATGTATGTAGGCCTGGCTCCGGTCCGGCATCTGCTTTGGCGAATTAACATTGATGCCGCGCCGGGGCGGAGGCTCCATTTTGTTTGCTGGGATCCTGACGTGCCGGCGTTCCCGTAGAACGTTCATTAGCACGCACGTCGGCGCCATTTTGCAAACGCATTTCCGCTGCAGCCGTACGTGCAGTTCAAATCGGGTTTACCTTCGGTAGGAGATTGGAGATGAGAGCGTGACAGGACCAGGACAGGAGATTTGAATATTTAATTATAGTTGTAGGAAGTTATATGGGAAAATTAGAATTTATTAAAATAAATTTCAGTTAACAATGAAATAAATTAAAACTAGAAAGATTATCTTAATTTAAAATGTAACAAATTTAATTCTTTTTAAAATTCGTAAATATCTCCGAAGCCATAGACATCTCACGGGAACATCTCCAGCGGCTGTACAATAACTGTTTTCCCGCAGTTATCCTGTTAAGGCCAGGTAAATGTTATAGCTGCTATATTTTTTTGCTGCTGCTGCTGCTGCTGCTGCCATCATTTTTGCGACTGCCCATTCAAAAGGCATTTTTAATTGGCGATGTGTACGGCAGCTTAACGCTACGGATACGAGTCCCGGATCCAGTTCCCAGTCCGGTTGCAGATGCAACAGTTCCCGCATCGCATCGCATCGCATCGCACCGATTTCGATTCCGAATCCAATCGTATGGAATCGGGGAGCCCGGCTAGGGGAACCGATGCGAACCGGACCGGGTCTAGTCGATAATTGGTAACGCGTCACGTGTTATGCTCTCTCAAAAGCCAAAAATGGAATTTCTAATTAAGTTTTACAGGGATTTAATATCGACCATCTGCAGTTTCCATTACAGTTACCACACCATGCCGTCCTGCAGCAGCCCGCCGGGTTTGTTGCCTTGCAGCCAGTGTGTACGAAATTTTGGTCAATTAACACATCAACGAGCTTAGAACAGTATCCCGAGCCCTGTCGGAACACAAACTAGCCAACGCAAAAAAAAAGGGGGAATTTGACTTACTTGTTTGAGCATTTTCCTGCTGCCTCTGCAGTTGAAGTTGCTGCTGTGCTGCTGCTGTTGCTGCCGTGCTGCTGCTGTTGCTGTTGATGCGCTTGAGGGATTAGCAAGTGGTCGAGTGGGCCTCGGAGATGGAAGGGTCAGAAGCTAGCTACTCCCTCCCAATCCACCGCCCTCTATGATGGTTGGAAAATTGCTTTTAAAAATCTGATCAGCAGCACAGCTTAAAGGAATGTTGTTCTGGCTGCAAATGTTGGATTCATGCCTGTTAAGTAGTTGTCAGTTATGGGCGGAATCCCAAATTGCTTTTGCCTGGGCTCCCCTTTGCCATTTGGCTGCAGGTTGCCGGCAAAGTTTATGAGTCAGTTCATTTGTGGTAGATCCACACATCCGAGAGGTTGATCCACTTATTTGGTTAAATGGATTTCTCCAATCAAGCTGCTGCAGCAAACTTTCGATGTGGGATATGAGATATGCTGTCTGCGATACTCTGCTTCGGTGTTTCGGGAGCGCATTTTGGCGGCGGAGCCTTGGATAACGGATAACAAGCAAGCAGCCGACAAGCCCGTCAATATGCATATATAAAGCCGGGGTGAGGATGAGGATGAGGATGAGCATGGGCATCGGCAGTGGCCCAGACAACCTATAGCTGTGGCAGGCAACCCGTCACTCACTCACCCCCCGCATTCATTGGCTCATTCACTCATTCACCCATTCCCGGGCCCGTCATTTGCCAGAGCCTCGAAGCAGTAACAATTGATATGCGTGTACGTGATCTGAATGCCGAGCTCCTTCAATTGATTTGATGCCAGTTCTGCGCTGGCGGGCTTTGAGGAGGATGAGGAGGAGGAGAAGAAAGACCTGCCCAAACTTTTGAGCTGAGAGTCAGTGGAAACTTTTGCAGCCGGCACGCGTTGAAGATCTTGAGATGCTGGCTCATCGCACAAGTGATTCCTAGGCCAGGCTTTGAATGATTTCCTCTATTTGAATAATGACCGATCGAACTTTGCATAGATTCTGGTCTATAGTCGCGGCCATTCCTTCCCGCAGGAAACGCCAAATGTGTCAACTGGCCATTTGTCATTTCCGACTCCGAGTGGGCAAACAAACGGCAGACACCCGGAGCATTGCCAACTTCGATCCATAACTCAGCGCAATGCAAAACGCTGCGCATGCGCTGTCCGTCGAGCGGCTTGTCAACAAATGAGGGAATGGTTGGGGAATGTGAGGGATGTGGCAGCCACTTGGCTCTGGCTATGGCCAAGAATTTACACAAAAATGCAATCAGCTCGACAGATAAATATAAAAATTGCCGGCGGGCAACAAGAGTGGAATATTTAGCCGAGGAGCAACAGAAACAGTCGACGGACAGTCGGCGGCAACTGGCGCGTTATCATGAATGAATATTTACATTGCGCGTACGAGGAGGACTCAATGAATTTATCAGCCCGATACTGGGATAGTCAGATACTCAGATAGCCAGATACTCGGATACTCGGATACTCGTCGTTTGTTTGCTCTTCATATTTAGCTGTCAGCTCAAGTTGTTTGTCCTCGGCCGAATGGACACGGTAAGATTGCATCTGGCCTGGCCTGGACTGTTTGTTACCCTCTTGAAGGGTATTTATACTTCGATAAGAAGATGGACCGTATAACCATGCGAGTTACTTAGACAGATATTGAGTTACTTATTTTATTTTAAATTTTTTTGTATAAATACAGAAAGGTTTTTTGTAATGAATTCATATTAGAAAGTTGATAAGCTGTTCATTAGTTATGGTTTCTATTGTTCCGTTTTATTTATACCATTCTTTTTGATTTTTAACTACTACAAAAATACTTTAAAAATTCTTTACTTCTTTAAAACAATCGAAATGTAATATAAAAGGGCAACAAAAAACAAAAGCATTATAACAAAACCCAAATTTTTGGCCTGCATTTTGGTTCAAGCATTTCTGATCTGAGATTGGATTAGGCGCGGAATCAATTGTTTTCATTGGAACCATTGAAAACTGTGTCACCAAATCAAACATTCGAAAGTAACAACTGCCAACAAAGGCCCATGGCTAGCAGCCTTCTCAGCTGTGTACGTGCGACCAATCAATCAGGCGCGAGCCAGCGATATCATTAAGCGACTGGCGATACCATCTACAAGTCCCTTTCAATATGTTAACTCCCCAATCCACCGCAGATTTGGACTCGAGCCGCGTATCGCACCATCGGACCGAGGCGTCAATAAATCATGACAAGATCGGCGTTCTCTACCCCTCGCTACCCCCCTCTCAGCGGGAAAATCTCGACGGGGCTGAGTCTGGGGGCCATAATGCTGCATTATGACAAGTTGCGGTGCGCGTTACGCACGGCGAATGTATCTGCATCTGCATCTCACCGCCGGCTCACGTGTGTATCTTGATTAATGCGAGCGCAACTATTCGAAATTCATCAGCCGAGGCCAAGGAATCTCAAAGATATTTCTGGCTCGCCGGGATATGTCTTGATGGAAAAGGGAAAATACCTTCGAATAAGGCCCTTACTTATGTTTGGGATAACTTAACTAAGTTAAGCTTTGCCATATTTAATTTAGTAATTAATTAGTTCTTTATATATATAAAATAAATATAACATACAGCATTTATTTATATTTTTTATATTCAAACTAGATCTGATGAGGAGTTCATCCAAGGAGCTAATTCTTTAGACGAATTTCCCATCAAATATACTTTATTTTTGTGATATATTCCTAAGGGAACACGTAGTAGATAGATTATTTATTATTTTTTAAACACTAAAATATTTACACAAAATATTAAAGGTTTATCTTTAAGTTACAATATATTGATTTTTAATTTTCGCTATATTAAAGTACCGTTATTTCTTAGGCAACGATTTAAGTAACGATTTTTTTTTAATATTTCTACAAAGTATCTAAAATCTGGCAAAGTTGACAACCTTCAAAAGAGAAAAAAAGAGAGTGCCGCGGCGAAGGTAAATCAACAATAAACAAATCAACAGTTCGTATTTGCTCTTTGTTGTGTTCCGCTTATTACCCATTCGTTCCGGCAGTGGGAGGGAACGCCATGGCAGTGAAAACTCTTATACTAAAATCCAAAAGAGTTTGTACGCGCAAAGAGAGTGCGGTTAATGTGGAGTTCAGAATGGAGTTTGAAGCGGACAGGTGAGTTGCCTGGGCAGGTGAGTGCCACTCTCTTAGAGCACTGCGCGGACTAACAGGCAGAATGAAATATATTCGCCTGAAATATCTAATGTCTATTAATGTGATGAGAAAACTCACTTAGAAACTCAGATTTTTTGTTATTTAAATATATTATATTTAAATATATTTATTTATATATATTTTTTTAAGAAGTGCAACCAATGCACCTGAGATGCGGGCCACATAGAGTCCACAGAAGAGAGTTATTCTCCAGAGCACTCAACGAAACGCTCTCTGCGCCAAGCAACCCCTGACCCGAGAGCTCTTCGGCTCTGCTCTTAGCATCCACATGCTTGCCACATTCCAACTATGGGTCAAAATACCATTTGTTATAATATTATATTATTATTTTATTTAATATTTTATTTTGTCTTATTTTTTTTTTAAATTTATTAAGACTATGAAGTTTGGAATTCAGAAGGAATAAAGAAAAATTTGGGATATACAATTATTGCTAAGAATATGTTGAAAACAAAATATCGTAACTAAAAAATAAATAGAAAATCGTAACTAAATTAAATCCTTAAAAAAATCTTGCTTTTATTCTAATAAAGTTCCTTCAGATAACTAATTTATACAATTTATAGATTTATGTTATAAATAATGCCTTATTTTATTTACTTATGCCACTAAAAGTGGTTGCTTGCCCCATGGTGCACCCGAACGACAGGCGAAGGCGGTGGTGGCTCCGGTGCCCATTGCCACAGTCGGCCGATTCAATCGTTCGTCAGCCTTCGTTCGGCCGCGTTACAAGAAGCAGCTATCCAGTCGCTCAGTCGTTCAGTCGCACCACCGAGTTCAGTTTCAGTTTCAGTCTCATCCCGGCACTCAACAACAACGCTCTTGCTTTGCAGCCGCGCCGCGATACATTCAGGTCTCAGCTCTCAGTAATCAGCTACCAAGACATTGGCCATCGGAAGTCGGTATCGGTAATCAGAATCGGGAACGGAATCGAAATCGGAATCGGGATCGGATCTCTAAGGATCTAAGTGCGAAATCGAAGCAAAGATTTAACGGTGGCCAGGATGCGGCAATTGTGCAGCACAATTGTGCGCCATCAAAGCGGGGCAAAGTGTGTGGTGAAGTGTGCCGCGTAAAGAGGCTGCCGGAACAGCCGCGCGGAAAGTGGCCTTAGCACAAGATACAAGATACAAGATACAAAATAAAAAAGATCAGTGAACAAATTATAGAAGAAAGTGTTTTCTACGAACCACTGCGGATTACAATCAGCCCCAAAATTCGAATTTAACTACAAACCTAGGTGAGTTCTCCACGGAAAAGGTGGTTTGGTCAGTTCGTAGATTTTGTGAAAGGCTGGGGAGAACGTGGAAAAGTTGTGCGGAAAATATAAAAACAAAACTCAGTGAAGTTCAATTTGCGGCTGCACTTGATGCTCTGTGAAAAGTGACACAGATAAGCCGACGGCAATTATGTAAATAAACAGGATTAAGTCAAGACACAATTGCATAAATAAATATTCAGTCGCAAACAAACCAATTAACTCGACAGAAACAAGTTTTTCGGTCAATTAGCAAAAGAATTTGAAAAAGAAATAATTGCCATTGTAGATGAAATAATAATAATCAAAAGTTTTGTTTCTTTCCGGATGTTTGTTCTTCGCATTCCCAACGCGTTTAACCCATTTTTTTTTCTCAGCCCCAAAAAGCAGTGGCAGTCCCCTCGAATCATTAATTAAACACAAATTAACAAAGAGTCAAACTGTCAACATCTTGGGCTAATCAAAATAACCTGCTGTATCTTATAGATACAAACGGCAGCAGCAGCACCAACACCGACCGCGATCGTAAAAATCTAGACAGAAAATTTCCCATTTTCCTAGTTTATCAGAAAGAAAGATCTCTTTCCCCAAGCACCTCATTCGTGCACAGATTCTTATCTGCTAGAAGTCAGATGCATCTCGGGGCTTTGGTAACTTCACACTTTGCCAGGCAGGCAACGAGGTCGGCCCTGTATTTCATAATTTTCCCTGCTGCTGCTGCTGTTGCTGCTGCTGCTGCTGCTGCTCGGCGGGGTAATTGGTGGAAATATGCCTGGCAATTAAAATTCCCCAGCCTCGCTTTCGCTTTCCTCCTTATTCTTTTGCTGCCTCGCGTAAATAAGTTTCACGATTTTCCCTTGTTTAGAAACGGAATTGGATATTGAGTCTTCGTGCTCTGCCGCGATGATGGAAGGAAGCTGCAGCCGCGCAATCGCGCATGCATAATTAATTTCGTGTAAAAATCATAATTACACCAATTAAAATTTGTGTAAACAAGTTGGCAGCAGGCAGGCGGGCAAGCGAATCTCCCAAAAGGGGGCTTGGGATCGAGCTCGATCTGCCTGAGGCGCCATTTGGGGTGCAGTCATTATGTTAATATCTCTGAGAAAAGATTTCGTGGTCGATTATGATATTTTTTATTAGCACAAGTTGGGGTCCCTGCTTGTTTGTTTTATTACGATGATGGTGGGGGTGCCCTCACACAAAATATATATTTTTAATTTAAAAAGACTTTAGTTAAAGACCTCGAAAAATATTTTTTTTTAAAGCAAAAATATATAGCAACCACACAATGTCTTCTTTATAAAACAATTTAATTTATCTTGATTTATTGCTAAAGCCAAAATCAAATCCGTCACATTCAATTAAACTCAGTTTTGTGTGTCATGAAATTTTATTATTTGCAGCGCTTTAGGCTTATAAATATTAAAAACTCTGCAATTTAATGAAATGCACTTTGCAATTGTGAAATCCCATGTCAAATATTTGTGGCACGTACTCGGCAGTGTTTTTGTTTGCATTTAAAATGATGCAGGCTTCTAGCATCACCGTGAAAAATGTCTTCTTCGTGCCACAATCAATATTAGTGTCTGTCTTCCATTTAACCTAATTTCTTGGAGGCTGACGAAAACCACAATCAATATAATTTATACCTGTCACATCCACTGGAATAGGAGCAGCCCCAGCAAATGTCATTCTCGTTTGCATTTCAGGCGCTTTTCCTGCCGCTTTTCGTGCCGCTTCCCACATGAGTGCCACCGAAATGGCCCCCGGCTGGCCTGCTACTCCTCCGCGTCTTCTAATTAATTAGCATCTAACCAAGAATAATGTTTCCTGCGGCCCTCGACTGTCATAACTTGGCCGCAAGTTTATTTGTTTGCCTCGCCAGCGAAGGCGGCTCCAGCTACAGGTTCAGATACAGATACAAAAACAGATACAGAGACAGATACAGATACAAAGACGGCGCACAGGTGCTACAATTTCTTCAATTTGTGCAACGCCCCTCCCTGACGGCATTCCCAACAGAAAAATGTAATTCGTTTCTGCCCCCAGTGGCCTTTTTTTGTCGTTTTTGTTTTTTGTTTCTGTTTTTATTGTCTCGCTGCTGGTGTGTTTTAGTTTTTGTTTTTCCTTTTTTATTTCGGGCTCTTGTGCTGCCTTATGCTTGTGTGAAATTGTAAAATAACTTCGCCTGCTCCGGTACTTGTGAAAAAAAAAAAAACAAAACAACAACAGCTCAAGTGTGGCGTCCCTCAAAGTAGCCAAACGTATCCGAAATCCATGGCCTGGCATGTTGTTGAGAATTTTTGGTGTAATGACTTGGCGCCAGCCTTATAGCTGCTGCTGTTGTTGACTGTTTTATTTTATGTGCCGGCCACATTCGAGGCTTAAAGGCAACTTGTGGTCGGTTCTATGTTGCCGCCTCTAATTAGTTACAAACAAAAAAATAAGAAAAGTTGTGTGTGTGTTAAAGTATCTCAAATATTTCCCAGCTGTCAGGAGCCAGGGAGCAAAGCTGAGTGAGGGAAATGGGAAAATGTATATCTTCCTTTGCCCTTCGATCCATCAACCTTCTTCGATGATGAACCCTTTTTTTCTCTCTCTCTTACAAACATTGTGATTTCCTGCCCGACTTCCTTGTAAGTGCGACCCTTATCTTGACCTCCTCTGCTTTCCCTACGTATTGTATGTAAATAACACTGGAGTGCCCCTAGGATGCGACCATTATGGCGACGATTTCGTCGAGCTAATTAACTCTCGGTTACAGTTCACTGCGCGAAATTGCGATCGCCGAGGAGAGCATATGAAATGTTCTGAAGACAAAGTTGCCCCTCGAATGCGCTGCGGCGGAAATGAATCGCCGCTCATCAACTTGACGATGGCTTCCCGCATGCTCCTCGCTTCTCCCTCTTTTGTCTGATCATTTTTGATCGCTGGCTGCATTTTGAGTGAATATTCATTCCGTCGGAGGCATTCGAGAAAGTCGCTCAGTCCGAAATTAGCCATCGTCGTCATTCAAATATTTTACGCATCACAAAGCAATGAAGCGTCATTAGCCCCGATACCGTTCCCAGTTCCCGTTTCATTATTATCTCGGCAAAGGCAAAGCCAAAGCCAAACCCAAACCCTGCCCCGCCCAGGAATCCATCAAAATGCGGGAAGTCTGCTCGGGCGAAGATGCGACACAAATAATTTGGTTTGGTAATTAAGTTCTAAGTTGCCAAATGCAGGAATTGAGGGAATATTTCCCCAAACAAACTCATGTGCAACGGAGACCGGCTTGGCTCATTAATCAGTTCTCGCTGACAAAGTTGTGTCATACATGCAATACAATTCTTCACAGTCAACACATGCATGCAGATAGCAAATGCCAACCAAGCTTGTTCCCGCTTAGTCGGCCAATTTAGGGCTTGCCCTGAGAGCTGAGACCTCCCCGGGGAAATCGACAAGGGCCACACCACACGCCAGGTGTCAGAAATGCTGCTGCTAGCCAAACTTGTCATTGAGGGAACCCTCTATAGCTATAGCTAGCATCAAGGGTTTTTATCAAATGGACAGCATGTTGGCGTAATTAGAGCATCAAATGGGTTCTTTTCAGAGGGTTAAGTGCCGAATGTTGTTGCTGGAAGTGGAAGCGGCGCAGCTGGGAGATGAAAGGGTTAAGCGGGAACTCCGGTTCCAGGGAATGTAATTGAGCTGAAAAACGATGGACTGATGAGGGAAAATTCTCTTTCTAGAAAAGTAAATACAAGAAGAAATTAACCCCCTTTTTAGGAAATGAAAGAACTGGTTTTAAAAACATGCATAGTCCTGCTTAAATTTCCAACTTTGTCAATATAAATAAATATGTATTTCCCCTTCTGAGTAACGCTCCATGCGAATCTAACCACTAGCCCCAAGTAGCAGTCACTTATCCGGCTTGCCAACCCATTCGTTTAATGACCATTACCTTGTTTAAGATATGTTTAGGCCCAGGGCTAATAAAGGCTTCCTGCAATGGGGGCAAAAACAAAAAAACAGCAGCCAGAAAGCTCTGTCGGTCGGCTTTACGACCACAAAACCCGCAAGCGAACCCCAAACGATTGTTTTTCAACTCGCCGCCTGTTCCGGGTGCCGTTAAAGAACCGCTGTCCCGGCCTGGCCAAATGGAGCGGCTGTGACACAATTGCTGGAAGTACTCGTACATGTCTGATTTCAAAACGTTGTCAGTTCCCTCACCCCCCCCAAAGGTATTGGAGCCACGTGCAGACCCACCAACAGTCAGGGCAGAGTCCAACACTATGATTAACTATAATTTGAGTTATGGCAATCATTTGTTAAATGCCCCTGCCTGTCATAATGAGCTGAGCTCCTCGTCCTCGTCTGCGGGTTCACCTGGCATGGTGGGCGTATGGGACGGCTGCTCTGTTGTTTCTTTCACTTACAGGGTGCGTCGTAAAAATTAATCAAGCGTTGCTAAATTTGTCTGGATGGCGGCAGCAGCAACAGCCGAAAAGCAGGGTCTGCACATGGGCAACGAATGACCGAACCCGCCGAGTCGCATCTGCATTTGCACATTGAACCCGAAAATTTCGAAAATCGGAGTGCTGAGTGCTGGGTACGATTATAATACGGAAAATCGATAGGGCTTGAGCGAGAGCTCAAGTCCTCAGCCCACATGTCCTGGCCACGCTCCGTTGATCGGCCTAACGACTGTCTGCTGGCTGCATCATCCGTGTGCCGGCATCCAACCCCGTCTCCCTCTTTTTCTCGGTGGAAGGAAGGCTACCCCTTTGTGTGCGCCCTCCTGTCAATCAGCGCTTTGTTGTTGAGCGCGACTGGCAGCCACTTACTACCGCCTCATTGTCAATGTCGCTGGCTGTCGCTGTCATCCTCCTCCGAAAAAAATGTTTTCAAAAACATTTTTACATATTTCGTTCGGTTTTTCTTCTTCTTTCTTTTTGTGTTGTGGAGAAGCCTCGCTTATAATTCATAAAAATTCCTTTAGAGGCCCACACACGACGCTGCCGCCGCCGACGATGACAATGTGGACGATGACAAACCGCAGACAAAGCGGGTAACAGGATGTGTGCTCTGAGCTGGGCAAAAGTTTCGCTAAAGCAGCAGCTCCTTCAATTGACAGACCTGAGTGGAGGTCCAACCGCGGAGGAGGGTGACGGCAGCCAGACGAGAGATCCGCTTTGATGGCCCAAAAACCCCCCGTCTACCATGGGGAATGAATGCCTTTGAAGCCTTTTTGGGAATTCGGAAAGGTAGGCAGTGCACACACGCATCCCCCAGGGATAAGTGCCGCTGCATGATCTTGTCGCGAATATAATCGATGGCATTGTATTATTTTTGGATGCAGATAACGAGGTGGGAAGATAACCTCTTGCTTGCTTATTTCAATAATTTTATTTCCTAATTAAATCGATTCTCTGTTTCGGTGATTGCTCTCAAGTCACTCTGTCTGAGATCTCTCCTCCTTCTCCTCTCGTTTACTCGTTCCCCTGGGTAACTGCTGTCAATATCCTTGCGCTTCCTCGTTTTCCACTTCCTGTTTGCCTAACTGACATGTGACGACTGTGGGTCTGCCGCTTCAGCTCCCATCAGTTCCCATCAGCTCCCACCAGCTCTCTCCCTCCAGCTCCAGCTTTGTCCTCTCTTATTCCCGTTGCTACCATTGGAACCCCTTTGCCGAGCAAGCACTTTACTCGCCACTTATCATGCATAAAGTCTAGAATTTGCCGCATTCTTTTCAAAAAACTCAACTAATTTGATCCCCAGGCGCTGCTTGAGCCTGTCAGGACCCATTCCCGGGCCGTTTGCAACCCATCTCTATCTCTGCTTCTGTTACTGCGTTGCCTGCTCTTGCCCTTCTCACGCTCCACAGCCCCGTTGTGATTTCCTTAGCTCACCAAAGCGTGAAACATTTTTTCGCAACCTTGCGACCTCACACGCCTCCCCCTACCCCACCCTACCCTACCCCCACTCACTCACACTGGCATAGAAATTCAATATTGCTTCTCTATGTCTATGCTAATGAATGGCTCGCGAAGGAGACCAAAGCGAGACGGCAAGGAAAAGTCTGACAGAGAGAGAGAGGAGCAGAGACAGAGGAGAGGGAGGAGCAGGACAAAAGGTGGCAGCTCTCCTCCTTCCTTCCGTCTATTTATTTTTCCGGCTTCCTGTTTGGGAGCTTCGCTTCCCTGCTGCCTTTTTGCGGTTTGACGCAGCAACTAAAAGTATGCAACACTTTTTTTTCGCATGTTGCTTTTTGCATATTTAATGGTCGACTCAACGACGACGACGAAGGGGACAGACAAAATGGTGGCGTCGCCTTTTTTCGGTCCTTCTGCCGGGGGGTCCTTCCGCCCCCTGCCGCCCCTGCGGTTAGGCGTTGATTTGTGGCCGCTCCGTTTGTTTGTTGTTCCCGCCGCTGTAGTCTGTGTCTATTTGTGGTTTGAAAAGCGGCAGCCCGGCTGGTACTTCCGCCTCTGATGTGACTTTAATGAACTTGGCTGAATGTTTGCCATTCGAAAATCGATAGGAACAGGCTTTAAGTGCCCCCGTTCCTGTGTCTTCTGCCAATGCGCCGCCGGCAGGCCCTTCAACCGTCTCGTCTCTCGTCTCTCGTCTCGTCTCGCATCGTTGAGAGCTCTTCGAGCCTTCGAGCCTTCGAGCCTGTCACAATAATAGACAAATGCGTCACGCGGGGAAAGGCAGGCGGCGACTTTTCACCCAGACGACGAGGCAAATAAAAAAGTTGTCAACTGTCTTTGGTTTGTGACTGCTATGCAAATTTTTTATTGAAGGCCCGACTTTAAGGGGGACTGCTGCCGCCTCACTGGGTATCGATGGGTTCTTCATGGTTGGGGGAACGGAGAGGGGGCCTTTGTGTTCCATCGGGACTTGATGTCTGTGCTGTGCTCTTCCGGGTTTTGTCGAGAGGATTTCCTTGGTTCTCATTCACCATTAAATCCCTTCTAGTCCACTCTGCACGCAACTAAGACCCGGTCTTGAGTTGAGCCATTATTAAATCATCAAAAGTGTTGGCCATCAAATGTGACAATGGCCGCAGGAACCAGAACCCGTAGCTCCTCCTCCTCTGGAGGAGGTGGCAGCCAGAAATGGCTGCCTTGCAACAAAGTTGCTGCTGCCTGTACGTCTGCAATGTCATTTGATTTGATTACAACTGAGGGAAATGCGAGTCGTGGCTGCTTCTGTTCCTGCTCTTGCCTCGGCTTCTGTTTCTGTTTCTGCTGCTGTTGCAACTGTCTGCGGAGTTGATGGATTATATGACGTTGCCTGTCTGCCGCCTGCGTTGCGGAACCTGCCCGCATGTCGTTGGCTTTGAGGCAACTCCCTCCCAGCCCCCAGCCCCCAGCAATCGCAGCCAATTTGTCTAGTTCCAGTCCTCGTCCCCAGACCCATCTTAGTTGCCTTACTCGGCTCTTCGCCAGCTGCTGCACCCGATTTAAATGCTTGGCTGTCTCTTGCTTGATTAGCGCCGCTGAATTGACAGAAATTGTCACTAGCAAGGGTCCCCAGTCTCAGTCCCAACACCAACCCAACAATTCCATCCTGAGCAATCTGCCTCACTTGTTCTGAGTGCGTTCAAAAGTCGCATTAAGCTCGCACATACACCGCCCTTTCAGCAAACTCTGGCTGTGCATTTTTCACTTCGACGTCAATTGCTTAATTGATCAACTTAATTTGACACTGAACAAGATAAATATCTTTCGCTCCCGATTGCCAGCGCAGCAGCTTGCTTGCTTTTGTGTTTCGATTTATGCAAATTGTGTGGGGCCATGTGGCCTACTATATACGATATATACGATATATATACGCCGTATATATGTATGTACGCCTGATGCGCGCTCCAGATTCTTTTCCATGAAAACTGTGCTCCGTCAATTAATCAATTTGGTTGCTGGTATTTTTGCTATTCGCCGGATTTTTTTACTCTCACTGCCTGCCTGACTGCCCTCTCCCTTTTGGGTTAATCAGGAAGTCCGCCCAGCACACACACACACACAGAGTTTGATGTTTAAATTTTAGCGCTCGGCAGCAATTTGTTTTTAGTTCTCGAGACTCCCATAGAAAAGTTCCTCCACGGAGTGAGGGCTCTGGGAATGTGTTGACATTTAAAATGGAAACTTTTTTGATTGATGGCCTCCGCGTACCTCCATCAGTTGAACTAAATTGGACTAACCGGGAGTGGGAGAGAGATTGTGCGGGATTTAAGAGGAAATTAAAGCTTTTGGTATGCTTTAAGAGCTGCACTCGCTGGCCATTAGTCAATAAATCGTTCAATGACAGGACTAGGAACTGCAGCTAATGCCACTCTTTTGGAGCTAATTGAACGTGTAGTTAACTAACTGTACATTTCAATTTATGAAATATTCGCGACCGATCGAATGCAGGCAAAAGTTGCTCACCAGGAAACCTGGCGAACGGCAAAGCCAGTTCCAAGATGCCGCGCCGAGTGTCACTATTAATTTAACCTACAGCCCCAGCATTTTTTCAGACATTCCCAGTTCGTGGAGAATTTTTATAATTGCTCCTCGCTGGGAGCCAGGAGCCAGGAGCCAAGTACAGAGCTGAAGCTGAAGCTGGACGTTGAAAGATGAGCAATTAAGCGCTGAGTTATCGACAAGAGCATGGAGCTGCACACGTGGGGCAGTGGGTGGTTGGAGAGCAGCAGCAGCAGCTGCGTGACAAATTGCCCCATGACGTAGACGCTTTTTGCATGCCAGGATAGGGTTTTTCTTGGCATCCCATTCACATATAGAGAGACACACACAACAAGCTGCTGGATGGCCACATTTATTAGATGGAAATCAGCAAAGGAACAGAGTGGGAGTGGGGAGTGGGGAGTGTGCATCTTGTATTACGAGCGGGTTCCTTATGCCGCACACCTGGCAGGACAATAAAGTCTAGAGTGGCAAGCCACTCCCTCTGACCTCTCTCTCTCTCGCTCCTCTTCTAGTCCCTTGTCGCTTCTAATTAGTTTTACTTGAGGCTGCCTCCGCCTTTGCCTTTGCCTCCGCCTTTGCCTTTGCTGCTGCTTCACCCACATCCCAACTCATTAAAATTAAAAGACATCAAAAGAAATTTCGCAAACTAAACACAAACATAGAGCCTAGAATGTCCTTTTGCCGCCTGACTAACCTGGCGAGCGGTGGGCGGTGGGCTGTGGGCTGTGGGCGGGTGTGCGGCATGTTCATCATATCTCAGCCTTTTTGCGCCGCACCTTTGGTCCTTTTTACCACTCCGCTGCACGCTTTGCATAAGCTAAATACGTTTTTCTCGGGAAGCTTCTGCCTTAAATTGCTTCACCAGCTGGCGTTGTCGGTTCTGTGCTCTGGTTTTTCCTGGCCAGCCAGCGTTAAGTTAAAGCGCAAACTGGCTTAGTCGCCGGTGAATGGATAACCAGCCCGAGCAGGGGCTTTCTGGCGGGGGGGGGGGGAAGCCAAGCTGTTTGCTTTGGCCGCTTTCTACGGCATCTTTGCCAGCTCCCTGCTACCTCGCACATGTCTGCCTCTGCAGAAATTGTTGCAAAATAATGCTAAATGAAAAGCACAAAGTCATCCTCCGGGCCTCCTGGCCTCCAGACCCCTCTGGCTGTTGCTCGTCACGCACATTCACTTTGCATTCATTCAGACCAGAGATGGCCAAGGGGAAAAGTCAACGAAGAAGGAGTCAGAGCCAGAGCCAGAGTCAGAGCCAGAGATGGAGATGATGACGATGACGACAGGCTGCTGCATATTCTGCTGGTTTTTGGCTTATCCGGCGTCAATTAAGTTTCCGATTCGTTCACAGTTAAAGCATAGTGATGCGATAACGAAGTGTACTTTCAGCCTGACTAGACAAAAGGCGCAGAATTAGTTCAATCAGCATTTACCCTGCAACAAAACCACACATTATTTATTTACATTTAACTCATAATATTCCTGTTTCTCTTACAGATCTCACTGCCACTTTGGAGACACCACAATGCCAAGTAAAGCGACTAACAGCAACAGCAGCAGCAGCAGCTTTTTCATCTTCCCCCGCCAGTGCCTTTCCCACCGAACCCGCTCACCACCCACAGTCTCTCTCAAGGGCCACTGGAGGCCCTACACCCGCTCCACAGCCCCCATGGCATCCACTCGATGGACGCTTAGCCTCTGGGCTCTGATCATAGCCAGTGGCTGCTCAATGCTCAACACGCCAACTGCGGCAGCCTTCGATATTGGTGAGTGAAAAAGCGAGATGAATTGATTTAATAAGCGAGTCGAGTCGAGAAGTCAAAGAGTGGGGTCAGAAAGTCGGAACACGAATCAATCATAACGCTTGTCTAGGTCGTCCGAGAACCCGCTTTACGTACTTCTTGGCTAAATCTATTTTAATTGACATTGAAAGCTATTTTTATGCGACCAGTGACAGGCAGCTCTGTTGGGGTTCTGCAGAACCAGAAGAGTCCGCCGCAGGGTGCCCCACAGCCGGACATGTTGCAGCCTCGTCCTCGTCCTCGTCCCCACATGGCTGGCTCTCTGGCTTAGCTCCAGCTCATTAATATGCATATTGACATTTTTATGCCGTCTCTAAAGCGAAAGCCAGCCAGTGCCCGGTAGTAGGGGAGAACGCTTTAATGAAGCCATAGCAACGCGGCTTAGGATTATGGCCAATTTCAATGGCCGTGGCATGTCAGCGGTTCATAAATTCGATGCGATTTGTACGAGGCTTCTCTGGACCCCCCGGGGGTGAGTCCTTAGCCAGGAGTTTGCCCCACAAGGGGGATGTACATAACATTAGAATGGGAAGTACATAAACTTGGCCATTCGGAGGCCAGTGGACTGGAAGGGCCTGGCCTGGCCTGGCTTATTGATTTCCGAAATGAATTCCATTGGCATAATTTTTGGTTTGAATGAGAAAAAAAGAAGCTAAGCTAGAAGTTTGTGAATCTATATTTTTTTTAGCCAGAACTCTTATGAAGTCATTCCACTGGCGTCTTCATCTGTCACAATAGCCCCTCCGACTGACTGCTCTGCAGACGTCAAATCCCTCTGCCATAATATTTATAGTTAATCAAGCAAGCCAAATACATAAATACAAATCTATAAACATGTTCATTTCGGATGCCTTCGCATGAGGACTCAAACTCAAAGCCTGAAGAAGGACGGAACAGGACAGGACAGACGGCTGCTGCTTTTGTTGTTGTCCTGGCAATATTTGCACTTAGCCCCTGCTCCGCCCGAAGAGCAAACACATGCCAAAGGAGCTCTCCCTCTCTACGTCTCTCTGCCGATGTTGTTCTTATTGCTGGGGCTAGACACATCGGAGCGAGTTGAGTTAGCAAAACATGCAACAATTTTCCAAGCGACTGCACTGGCAATATGCAGTGAGTGCACTGTCGCAGACGCAGTCGGGGACGGGATTGAGGGGTGAGCACTTGAGATCTCGGGTCTGCTGGCTTTTGACCCAGCCAGGCCTGGACCCTGGGGTCTCTCAGTGGCTTTAGCTTGGGCAACTGTCAAGCCCAATCAAGTGCGAAGGCACTAGGAACCAACAGAGATGAAAAATATCAACCAAGACAAGAAAAAGTAGAAACATATCAGACATAGAATATTCTTAATAATTGGATGGGTTTTCTAAAAGTAATTTTAAAGTATTATTACTTAGTATTTTTAATAGAATATTCTTTAAAAATACAAATAAAAGATTAGGTTCTGTAGCAAATACTTTAAGATTTCATTCACTTAGCCACAAATAAACACATCTCTGAATCACGAACTGAAATTTCCACATCCACAAGCTCAATTTGAATTGGTTGGCTGACTGCTACCCCAGGTTACCCTCCTTCTCCTCCTTGTAAACTGGCCCCGTGTGTGTTTGTGTTTATTTATAAACTTCTAAACGAATGCACGCACCTTGGGCTGGAGGAGATCAAAAGTGGGATTGGTTCATGGAGGGCCTGCTGGGCCGAGGCAACAAAAGTCATGTCAAATCAGTGTTGATTCTGGCGAAAATGTCAGCAGGCGACTGTCAGACGTGGAGCCAGCAGCCTCCACTCCTCCCATTTCAAAGGCAAAGCAAAGCGAAGGAGCAGTTGCAATCGGTAGGCAATAAATTAAGCAAAGTAGTTGACGTTCTGGCAGTGAGGAGTTGACTTTGGCAAATGGCAGGCACCCATACTTACTTTAATATGAAACGCTGGGCGGAGTCTTCTCTCTTTCTGGCAGATGTCAAGGAATTCAAACTGACGCTCGACTTATTTTGATAGATTCGATGGGCGATGGGCGATGGGCGATGCTGGGGGAAGGTGGCTGCCTTCCGCTTTCATGTGGCTCCCATCGTAATTAATTAACGCTTGCCTCATTTTTTTGAAATTAAAATTCAAGCATATTTTTCCATTTTTCCTCTCTTTTTTCAGCCACATGCAATGTGCCCCTGGGCATGGAATCGTTGGCCATAACAGATGCTCAAATCACAGCGAGCTCAGCCCACGATACGGGCTTCGTTGGTCCTCAACATGCAAGGTAAGTTCTGGTGAAATCGGGGTAAATAGAGATATATATCTTTAGCTGCATTTAAACTGTACAAACTAACATATTGTAAAGTAAACATCCAAATCAGAGGGCATTCAAAGGCCCGCGTAGACCACCAATCGATATCTCCTAAAGATCAGCGCTAAAGATTTGAAGCCAGGCGAAGCTTTTATGACCACTCCGTCCGCCTCATCCGCCTCATTAACCATTTAACCCCAAGCTGCCCCACGAAAGCGATGGGTCTTATCTGCAATGCCGCTGGCCGGCGTGTTCATTTAATTGCTAATTTTATAGACAACTTCATTAGCCGATAAGGCAAAGTCTATAAAATCGAAAACTTTGGCCACCGCTCTGACAAGGGAATTTATGTTATGACACAAACAGTTAGCTCGTGAAAAAATACCAAATACCAAACCAAAAAACAGAAAACAAAACGGCGGCGATAAACAACTTCAATAAATATCGGCGGAACTCGTTTTGCATATCTCTCTCTCGAGCAGCATAGAAAATATTTGGTGTTCCTCTAGCGCCCTTTTAGGGTTATTTAGGATCATCTATATGCTATATAAAGGTAAATCTATCCATGAATATGCAAGCAGAGCGACCTGACAGTCGGAGAAAGAGAGTCCGACAGCCGGCAAGCTAATTAAATGCCATTTCTGAAATGCACAAACTGGTTATATTCCTCGGATCAAAGAGTTCAAGCGGGTTTGAACTGCAATGGCAGGGGGGATCTCTCACTTTAGTTTTATTTGGTTTTCTCCGCCTTTTGTTTACGTTTTATTGACGCATTTTCGTTTGAATTAAAGTTTATGAGAAGCCCTTGAGCGGCTAACAGGAAGTTCGAGGTGGGGCAATGCGGGCAATTGTGAGATTGAAGCGGAAGTTTCGCAATGACACCATCACCAACCAAGATCTCGGGTTGGGGGAGTCCATTCTGGCCCATAAACATGTCAATTACCACGTGAGTTACGGGCCAGAAATCAATGCAGACACAACTCCAAGATCCGTTCTTTGGCCCTTCTTTCTTCATTTCGCTGCCCGTAATAATTTGCTGTCTGCCTTTATGGACATGCACTTAAAAAACACTCAAGTGCAGGGCTGACAGACAGTCGAAGCACCACCAGCACCACCACAAAGGCATCATTAACATTAACCCTTTATGGCGGCACTAAAGTAAAACCACAAAAACGACGCGTGATGAGCACGTCGCAGATAAACAAAATACATTTTGTCTGCTTGCCCCACTCTGTGGCCGATTAACCGGAATTTATACTAAAGACTCCACGGAAGAAAAGCTAAAACAAAAGGGCTGGGGAATGGGGAATCGAGATCGGGACTTGCAACTAACATTTGATGTGCTTGCCACCTGAGAAAGCCTCGATTCTCCTACTCTCTTTATTTTTATTTTTGTTTTTTTGTGTGATTCACTTCATGGAGCCAAGGAGATCGTCTTGGATCTGGCCTTTTTGATCCGACCAAGCGAATCGTCGTGGGATGCTGGCAGTCGTTTCGGGAACGGGAACGGGAACGGGAACGGGAACGGGAACCACCAAGTGGCTTGGATTGACAGGCGATGTGTGCTGGGGATTCCTGAACGACTAAGTGACTGTGGAGTTAATGGCAAGCGAAATGGATTCTCGGCAGATGTATTTATCAAGTTCAGGAGGTTTGGGAGTTGAAGTATCTGTGCTCTTCAGAGCTCTAATTAAAGTGTGCTCTACTTGAGAGGAAAAGTTTTGCTCGATTCCACCTTAAACTAATTTCCCTTCGGTGGCCAGGGACTTGACTTAACCCACTGCCACAGACAGGCAGAAACTCCTGAAAACTCAGCGCTGCAGCAGCGCGGGCAACTTTCTTCTTTTGTCTTTTGTCGAATACGAAACGAAGTCTCCGCGGCGGCGGGTCCAATCAGGCGAACTGCAATTTGCTTAGCCGAAAGTTCCATGGAGCCCAGGCCAACCCCAACAAAGTTCAAAAGTGCAGGCAGCATTATAATTTGCGGCTGCCGCGCACTTACCTAACTAGACTACTAACTAGCCCGAAAAACGAAGAGTTCCGCGGAAACTCATTTCGGAATAGGGAGAGAGGCTCCTTCATTCGAGACCCCTGGGGATGTCATGGGATGAGGATGATGACTGCTATGGTTAGTGGCCCCGTCTGGGGCTATTGAATTACGGAGATTAGTTTAATGACAGCTGGCGCTGTTTGATTTTCATTACCTCGCCCATCGTCCGCAACCGTCAGGCCATTAAATTTACAACCTTTTACATATTACAAACAGCAAGAGGAGAGAGAGAAAAAATGCGAGACCTCCTCCATCTCCTCCATCTTCTTCTTCGGCGCTCGATTAGAAGCCACGGTCAGGCAGGCAGTTAGCCAGTCCATCAGCCGCTGGAAATGAGCAGCCGACGATGGCGCAGATTGTTAACTTTGGCAATAACAATAATTAGAGTCAAGTTGAAATGCACATAACTGCGGATATTAGCATTTTAAATGATGTTTGTCCGCTCCTTGCTGCCTGCTCCTTGCTCCTTGCTCCTCGCTCATCGTTTCTCGTTTCGCCTGGCCTCTGGCTATTTACTCTGTGCTCCGGCTACCGAAAGGAGAGGAAGTGAAGGAACCTAAGCAATTTTATGAAGATTAAATTGACCTTTTTTGCCCGGCTGTGGGAGCACTCTTATTAGGATTTTCCAGAGCCATCTCCACCGATGAAGCCACTTTGATCTATGCACTTGAGCGTAATTGCAGTTGGTAATGAATATTGCAAGGATGCTAATTTGACTGGATTCAGTGAAGTACTTCTAAGTTTTAGACTAGGTCGAAAGTATGTTCGAGGAATTAATTGGGTAATTCGGTACTCCATCACTGGCCAGCAGCAGCAGCAGCAGCAGCGACTCAAAACGATGTCTCAATTCACGCAGAGGCGCAATACAAATGGCCCTCGCCGCAGGCCGGGGGCGGGGACATGGAGATTATTAACGAATTCCGCGGGAGCATGCATTAGCATAAGGCCCCGAGAGTTGGCCACTAGATAAATATCGCAATCGAATTCAATTCCAATAACCCGCTGGCAGCACAGCCACCGAACGAATGAAGCAATTTGCCATGGAGCCAGCCAGGAGTCGAGATGGACTTGACTGCGCTCCGATTGCTGCTAGGTGAATCCAGGCCTAGTCGCTAGTCGCAGGCCCCTGAGTAATTGCCGGACATTAAGGCGGCTAAAATGCAATCAAGCATGTAAAACTTAATTGAAATATAAACCAAAAAGCGGCCAGGGAGGAGTGGTTAACAACATATCAATGCCCTATACAGCCTCCGCTCTCTGGAAATTGATTAAAGTTAGGCCACGTCCTCCGTCTGCCGTCCGGGTGTAGGTTAAATTAATCCTTAATTACACAGACAACGTCCTGCTGTGTCTAAAACCGCAAACAGCTTAACGAACGAGACGGGCTGCCAGACGGCGCACCACAATCGATGGTGATGGTGGTGGTGGGGCTCCGTGCGGTGCCGTACGCTTAGTGTCAATTAATTCATAAGAAATGTATCGGCGACGGGGGCATGCAACTGGTTTTTGCCGCTACCGTTGATGGGAGCCTAATTAATAAAATCCTCCCCGATCCTTCTCTTCTCGTTGCAGACTGAAAACCGATAATAATGGCGGTGCCTGGTGCCCCAAGCACATGGTCTCGAACGCGCTCAAGGAGTATCTGCAGGTGGACTTGCTTCAGACGCATGTCATCACCGCCATCCGCACCCAAGGGAGATTCGGCAAGGGCCAGGGCCAGGAGTATACCGAGGCCTACGTCTTGGAGTACTGGCGACCGGGCTTCGACAAGTGGCAGCGTTGGAAGAACATCCAGGGCAAGGAGGTAGGTGTCAGCAGTAACTAAAGCGGAGAATTAAGCCCCAAGTAAAACCAACTCTCTCTCTCTTTCTTGTGCAGATTCTTCCAGGCAACATCAACACATACAGCGAGGTGGAGAATGCCCTGCAGCCGATCATCTTCGCCTCAAAGATACGCATCTATCCTTATGGCCAGTACGACCGCACTGTCTGTCTGCGGGCCGAGATCGTCGGCTGTCCCTGGGAAGGTGAGTACAGAAGGGGGAGAATGGGAAACAGGGTAACAACTATTCTAGTGAGATTATAGCCCGACATGAGCAATGATAGTGCGGAGAGGCTAACAGGGTTTTAGTGTCAGCGCTAATTTATCATCCCGCTGGCCGAGGAGGCATTCTGTTTGCCATTAGAGGCGGCAAAAGCGGCTTAAGTGCTGGCACGACTCGCTAAGGGGGATACTGGCGATACTCTAAATACTTTGAATGCAAGTCTTAATGTGTTAGTTGCCTTAAAAGGGTATATTTGGGGACTTGAAACTAACTGCTAGGTAAATAATTAAAAAAATGAATTACAGGTATTAAAATTATATAAAATAATAGGATATTCTTTAGGAATATTATTATATACGAGTTACCAGGAAGTAAAAAAATCTAGGATGATTTCCCGACTGCTGCACCCATGTTTGGGGTATCCCCCCCAGAGCTTCCCCGAAACATAATGCTTCTCTTCTCTGCTAACCAAACTGTAGCACATTTCTGGGTTTCTTGCCACGCACCTTGGCTTTGGCTTGTCGAGTTCTCTTCTTGTACTTGAAATATATCGCGTGCAGACAGTGGAAACACATCCCATACCCATATTCAAGCTCTGGCCGGGACTTGACCGAAATCGAAATCCCAGACGACGATAAGCTGGACAGGCTGAAAACTATGTGCAGTCTGAAAGAAAACCAACATTCTTCACTGCAAAAAAAAAATATTTATAAAATTCAAACATCTTTTCTATATAGCTGAAGAAGTAATCTCTTCAAATCTCATTCATTTTCTCAGTGTAATTCAGCAACCTGGCCTGGGTCTTTTGTGTTGCTCGACTCCACTCCGACGTTGTCGATGTTTGCACGCAATTTTCAAGTAGTGCACGAGCCAGGAACAAGTCTGGACAAACAAATTTTTCTATAATTTCCATAGGTGGACTGGAGAGGGCTCCGCTGGCCGCGATAACACACAAATCCAGTCAGCAAAACGCGCCTAATGACAATTTGTAGTGCAGGGACTCCGGGGAGCAGGAGCTGGAGCTGGAGTTGGAGCTGAAGTCGGACTGGCAGGGGCGCGGAAGTTGAACATTATTCTGTAAATTAACGCAGGGTTTTGGGCCGGGCTTCTGGGAACCGTGGGGCCAGGAGTCGCGCCCAGAACTAAGGCACGCCTCTTCTGGGGGGAATTTGGGGTTGCAAGGCATGCAAACTGCTGACCGCTCACATTTTGCGGCCATGTCATTTGATTTGCCACGGGGAATATGGGGGGAAAAGGCGGGGACTCGACATGGCGCATTTCATATGCAAATTAAACAAGATAAGATGGTGCCCACAGTTGGTTGGCATAGTGGCTACGATGGATGATGGCGGATGGGTCTAGACAAGTGGCAGACTGTGGGCGAGCGAAGGGGGAATCAATAAATCCCATTTATATGGTTGCGTCGATTTCATTTTGGCCTTATGACGATCATTAATCCCCCCCCCCCCCACCACAGAAAGAGCCAAGAATCGAATCATAATTGTTTATAGATTGTAGCCATAAATTTTGGCCACCGGCGTCATTTGAATTCGAATCGATCTGGCTGCTGCACCTACGGGGCAAAAGGGACAAATGGGGCCGCCGCACCCAGCACATAACGTAACCCAATAGGGCTCGGGCCGAAGATTATCTCCGACTGTGATTTCAAAAGCGTAGCTAAACTCGAGCTTGTTACGATTTACCAACGGCTAAGCCCTTGGTATCGAACCACCAAGAATCGGACTGCTCTGGCTGGAGTGCATTATATGTAAATGCAGCAACTGATTAGCACTAAGCCGGGGATTTATGGCACCCACTGGTATTCAGGGGCCAGTAATTTATGGGTATTTTAGGGGCATTAGTTCGAGCGCACTCTTTTGGGGCGTTGTGTCGACGCTTTCGGCTCACTGAAGAAGTCGGGCTTGAGGTTGGGAAACCGAAAGTGGAAAGCGCCAGGTGGGTGTCACTGTCGCCAGAGGGAGGGAGAGTGTGAAATGGTTTTTTTTGAGATTGAGAAACTTCGAAAAGTGTTTTGTCCACATTTTAGTTTATCTTCCAGCTGCTGTCCCTGGTCCTCCTTACTTTGACTCATCAACAAAAAGCGCGTCGACATTGTTGTCGCTGTTGGCTTGCGTGCCGCCTCTGAAAATGAAGGAAAATTACATTTTATGTATTGCAGTTGCTCTGCCACGCACTCCAGCAAGGACTTGGTCTTATTTTGCTCATTTTTCGGCTGCCGGAGAACAGTTTCAGACTGTCGCGACACGCAAATAATGATCGCATGCAGGCACGCGAATAACAAGGCAGACAGACATCGGGGCGGGGAGTGTGTTAACCCCACAGTGCCCCAAGTGGAGTCGAGCCACAGCAGGGCAATTGTAAAACGCGCTGCCTTAAATGTCTTTGCAGTTAATTAAATATGCCATATAGCGCTTACAGTCGGTTTAATATCGTGTCGGAGGACTTATCTCCCCCCCCCCCCACATCCAGTGTCCGCCGTAATTCATGTAATTAAACGCAGTCCGTTCTGCCCCAAGTGCCTTGAATAATAATTAATATTTTCAATCGGAGGACCCGCCCACTCGCGTGATCGATAACTGTCATTTTCCCACCTGAGCGTCGCCTCATCATCATTATCTACATTATCTGCGCCGAGTGCGTGGGATTCGGTTCCATTTCGAGCCACGGCCACCGGAGTCCCTTAATTATGTGTAATTATGTGATTTTTGGTAATTATTGGAGCATTCCTTCGACTGTTGTCAGTCCTGCGTGGCGGTTAGCGGGAGCGAGTGTGTGTCCTGGCCTACACCACGTGCCCCGATTGTGTAAATAGAATTTCTGGTGAATTAGTTAAACGTGTGCCTTTCCCCCAACCCCCATTAGGCACTTTTTTTTTCCGGGGCGCAATTATATTGAGTGCCTGGCAACCCTGTTGTTGTTTTTCCCTTTCGAGTGTAATTGTTTTTGGGAACGGGAGTGGTGGTGGGTGGGTGCTCAGTCGGGTAATTAGTGTCAGGTGTTTGCTTGGTGGGATTTGGGGATGGACTGGCCCACTGACTTTTTGGATTTCCTGGGCAGGCATTACTTAATCCCCACGAACTAAGACAGCGCTTCAAAAATTAACCAAAAACATCAAAAACACAAAAACATGACTCACAATCAGCTGCGGGTTTCCTTTGTCGCCCTCCCCCCTGGAAAACGTTTAACTTTGACATTGAAAAACTATACCCCAAAAAGTTCCTATCCCCTTTCGATTTTGTGCTAAAAATAACCAAGGGAAACCGAATGGCAAACGGAGAGGAGAAACAGGAGGGAGCTGAGGTGGCCACAAAACGAAATTATGTTTCCAGTAACTCAATATCCTCCGACGCTGTCTCTGTCCCTCTGCCTCCGCCTCTGCCCCGTGAACTAAGTTGTTCCGCTTCGGATTAGGGGAAGGATAGAGTGGAAACTTTAAATTTACCGCAGTTTAAATACCATTCACGAAACAGGAGGGGGCTGTTGTTACACTGAAATACAAGGCAGGCTACTTCCGGTTGGGGTTTTTATCTCACATTTTCCAGCTCGATTTAATTATAAATTAAATAATTATAATAAAACAAAGCTAATTAATAGGTTGTAGGCAAACCATAGAAACTAGGAACCCCAGGAAATATCTGAAATAATCACATTTCAAACTATAGTTTAACAGTTTAAATTTCTCGCTCAGTGTCCTCATACAATAAGGCCACAAAACTCTTCATTTTGTCAGTCGTTTGTCTGCATCACGTGACATGGAACGTGACGGTGACATGACGTGTGTTTGCACCGGGTCCTCCCACTCCATAGCTCCTCCTCCTTCCGTGTCTCATGTTTCGTTATTTTTGGGGTTAAGGTCTCTGTTTCAGTTCCCCGAATCGACGCACTAAATTTCAATGCATTTTCAATTTCCCAACCTTCTCCTTCTTCCGCTTTCCCCTTTGCAGAGGGCATCATGTCATACAGCATTCCCAAAGGCGTGCAGCGCGGCATGGAGGTGGATCTCTCGGACAAGACCTACGATGGCAATGAGCAGGGCGATCGCTTTGTGGATGGACTTGGTCAGTTAGTCGATGGCCAGAAGGGCAAGGATAACTTCCGCACGGATATCCATGGATTTGGCAAAGGTAAGTGAGATTGTGATGAAAATATTAAGTTATAGAATGCTTCAGCTTTCGCTTTTACTCCCTTGAAAGTTTCCTGTACCCTCATTTCCTATTTATAATCCCACTGCAGTTGAGCCAACAGCTTCCTGTATGCATGCAAAGTTCGTGTTAAAAGGTTTGGCTCTAAAAACACAAAACTTCGACTATATACATATATTTAAGGCCCGTGCTGGGCCCGACTAGATTTATGGCAATAGAAAAACTGATTAATATCAAATAATTACAAAAGTTCGCCGACGGAAAAAGCATAAGGCAAGCAATGTCTGACCCCATTCCGCTTGCCGAATGAATGCTCACTTCATTGAACATCGATGGCGCGGATGGAGAAAAGTTTTTGGCTTTCGCAAATAATTCGCCTGCACAACACTATAAACAAAAATAATAATAATAACTTCGGACTATTTGCTGGCGTCGCAGTAAAACTTGCCCGGATACCAAAGAGCTCCAGACCAGACCAGACCAGCCACTCCTCCTCCTCCTCGTCGCCAGTGTAAAAATGTAAACATTATGCATATTTGATAATTTATGGCAACACTGGCATTCATTTCCGCCCCAGCGACTGCAAAAGTTCGGGGAATTTGCGAAGCTCTCGCCAGTTTATTTTTTGCCATTTCGCACATTTTCATCGTCCTCTCTGTGGAAGATTGGCAAATGGCCAATAATCGAAATTATTGAAAACTTTACGCAGGAGCAAAGTTCGGTCAGACAATTAGACATCCCGGTCGCAACTCGAGTCGAGTTGAGTCGCAAGTCGAGACGGAGTCGCAGTCGTAATCGGAAAAGCAATGCAATGCGATCATGGGGAAAGTTTCCGGCGCATAATTTCGATTCTCGGATTGTCGGATTCCCGACAGCCCCATATCGGCTTCTTTTTTGGCCTTCTTGGTCCTCGGCTTATTTGCATTGTAAGTGGAATCAATATCTGAGCGGTTTGGGGCGTATAATTTCTGCTTACAGCTTGTTTGCCAGGCCCCATAACCACATGGCCGCCTTAGTGGCTGCCAGTTAATATTGCATGACTTATGCAGGGAGAACCCTCTCTCAGCAGCCCCTAAGCCCCCACGGACGCCCGGGCCCGGTGTTTCCCCCCACCGAAATTAGGGCCATGCAAACAAAGCAGCAGCGGCAGAAAAAGTGGCTTAAATGTCGCATTGGCCATAATTTCTAGTTATGCGGAGTCTAACCCCGCCCAAAACCATGCCCAGGCCCTCGAGCCCTCGAGCCCCGAGCGCCTGCCGTGAGCATTTATTTGTTTTCGGGCATTTGGGGAAACTTTACTCCCAAATGTGCCATTGGCCTGCCAGAAAGGGAGGCTTAAATAGCTTTACATGTCAGTCCTCCTCCTCCACAGTCCTGGAGCTGGCTGCTCTATTGATTTTCCCCTTTCCCCTTTTCCTGGGGCCCGAACGGACGTATGAAATGTTCATTTCATTTCATTCTGATGGTTTTTTATTCGTTTCAGGTTATGAATGGATTGGCTGGCGGAATGATACCCCCGGCCTGCTCGGCAAGCCGGTGGAAATCGTCTTTGAATTTGATACGGTTCGCAATTTCAGTGCCATCGTGCTGCACACGAACAATATGTTCACCAAGGATGTCCAGGTGAGTGCCTATCCCTATCGCTATCAAAGGGTTACAGCCAGATTGGTGGTTGCAAACGGTTTTTTTAAAAAAAAAAGAAGAAACAAAGAAATCAATATTTATTCGAGGGATTTGTAAGGAAATAAACAATGAAATATAAATAATCCTGCGTGATTTATATTTTTGAAAGCGGGAATTAGTATTTTTCAATTCCTATCCATTAATTCCTTTATATTAATTCCTTTATTCTCTCTCTCTCTATAGGTCTTTGTCCATGCCAAGGTATTCTTTAGCATCGGCGGACGATACTTCTCCGGAGAACCCGTACAATTCTCTTATATGCCCGACACTATAATGGATCATGCCCGGGATGTGACCATTAAGCTGCACCATCGGGTTGGCAAATATTTGAAAATCAATTTGTACTTTGCCGTCAAATGGATTATGCTATCGGAGATCAGCTTTATATCCGGTGAGTACGTGCCAGGACGTCGAGATGAATAAAATTGCCAGAAAATTGCATTTGCCATGCGAGAAATGTGAATGAGCGAGTAACTCAAGCCGGAGGAAGTGGAATTGCATACGTACAAATGCATTTTTCAGCTTCATTTCACTCTCGAGTGAGCGCTGTTGCACTGGGTAGAGGCAATGCATTACACTTAACAGGGGGATAAAACCTTTTTCCAACATTTTGGCTAACAACAATGCCGGGCGGAAGGACGGGGGGACAGACGAGAGATAAACGGTCAGAGGAGAAAATCCTCTGGCTCTCGCTCTGGCTCTGGCTGGAAAAATATAAAGTCAATAGAATACCCAAGGCCTCTTTTCCCCCCTCTTTTCAAGGTAAATAAACTGTGACTTAGGGGTAGCAATATATCCCTGAACCCCTAACTGCTGGGCAGCATTGCACTTTCAAGCACATTTCCTATGAATGTCCTGACATGTCCTGATTAAATTGAACCAAGTGCAAGGCTCAGCAGCCTCAATCCCGGGACATGTTCAGACTTTACAGCTGCACTGCGTACAAATTGCCAGATCGGCTGTGAAGCAAGGATCTTTTATATTCATTGGGATTTCCGCGGTGAAGTCCCCTCTGAAAAATATAGGTGTCAAATCGGACTAAGGGATAAAGTCCCCTGACAGGCGGGTTTGATTGATGAGTCAAATAGAGCGTGCCGCATGAATATCCAGCGGGAGAGGGAATTTATTTTCCGGGCAGATGGCAGAGGGACTCAAAACAGGGAGGGAAAGCCTTGCTTTGGATAGATTTAATAGTTTTATAAAGGGAAGTTGATCATAAATCGAATGCAACTGAGATTTTATAGGTCAATTAGAGCAGGAACATGAACATGAGCAGGAGAATAGGTAAACACAAACCATGTGTTACAGGAAATCTCAAACACAAAAAAACACTAAGGGAACCTTCACATAATAAAGCTATCAGAATGCTTCAAGATCTTTGTTCTGTCTTTCCATCCTTAGTAAAGTGCTCTTGAGGATTTCGTGTGAACCCAACCAGGAGATGAATAGCACTCAACTGACGATCAGTAGTCCTGAATAGTTTGCCGCAAGCATTACAAGGCAAAAAAGTTCAAACAAAGCGGGCAGCAAGAAGCAAGGATAACCAAAAATGAAACCACAATAAACCAAAACCAAAAAAAAAAAAACTCCCATGCTGTGTCCTCGCTTCCCTGGCAGCAATTACATGACGAGCAAGAAACCAGAAACAGAAAACATCGCCACGAAGCATTTGTCACGCACACAAGCCGAGATGGGATGGGATATATACACTATATAGCCAGGGAAGACTATGCTCTGGGGGGTGGAGATCGAGGAGGAGATGGAGGTGGAGGCAAGGAGGAACCCCAGTGGCAACCAGCTGTTTTTTATACTTTTTTTTATGCTGTGTGCCACTCGAGCGAAGGCCTCAAAGAGCGGGTAAGGGTAAGGGTAAACAAAAGAAACGCACGTTCAAAACGGCAGGCAGGGCCGCATCTTTCGAGTGTATGCGTATATTTTTATCAGGCACTGTGCGAGTGTATACAGATTTAACCCCAATTTGTGAGATTTGCTCGCGGTGATTGCTGTCGTTGTCGTCACAGTGCCATACACGTTTTTAAAGGTCTCTAAAAATACAATGGCCAAAAACAACAATGGAAGAGGCTAGCTTAGGGGACCGAAGCCTAAAATACCCTTAAATTGACATAGTTCACAAGAGATTTATATAGGATTTGAAGTCAGTTTTGAATGAGTTTTCTTTTAAATAAAAGTATATAAGATATACTAATCTTTTTCAAGGATGTTTCCTTCTTTAAACAATTAATTTATGATAATCAATGACAAACTATAATGATTATTATATATTATTCCATTTACAAGCATTTTTAAGTCTTTGAAAATGTCTTTAAATGTTCTAAACCATTCATATTAATATATACCTTTTAGAGTCATGGCTTGCAAATTTCTGGCTGAAATAATAAACCCTTATTGCAAGGGTATAATGACCGGACTAGAGAAAAACCCTGGGGACACACAAAGAGAATTAGTTATAAATGGCAAGCGACAACAACGGCGAGATCTGCGAGAACTGTGGGCAAAGGATATGCGGCATATTCGCCATTACCCCTACAATCCCTCCCTCTAGATGTGTGATAAATGTGGCACGAAATATTTTAATTATTTTAAACGTTTTATGGCGACCACAGAGCGCGGGAGCGTCGGGAACGATGGGAGCGAGATACTCCTCCCGTTTTGCCGGAGGAAAGCGCACGGGAAAAAACCCAGCCACCCGAAGGACAATGGCAATGTCGAAACAAAAGCCACCAACCCATCCCATTCTATCCCATCCCGTTCTGTCTAAGGAGCAGGGACATAACTCAAAACAGCAGCCTCAACTTCTCTTCGTGCCTCCGTGCCGCCGCCTTCTCTTCCTCCTCGGCGAATCGCCAAGAACTTCACACAGTAATTACGCCATTTACTGTCTAAAGAAACGGGGTCACCCACTCGAGGAAACGTTTTTTGGCCAGCCTCGGGCACTTCGAGGAAGACTCTGAGGGGGTGGACAAAAAGTAGGACCCACCCCGAAACATTTCGCTTTGTTATGCCTTCAAGATGTTGGCGAGATAAATGACAACACTTTGCCCTAGCACTGGCCCAGGCCATATGCCGCAGTGGCAGCAGACTCAGGAGCAACATAAGCTGGGATGGTATTATTTCGAGATCAAAGGGAGCTCTTGCCGAGCGTTGCGAATGGACGAATGAACGAACGAACGAACGAACGGACAGGTGTTCCAAGGGTCTTAGCTAATAATCAGTCTAAGCCAGGGCAAAGGCCATCCCCGAGAGAGGTTTTAAAGCCGCGGGGATAATAAGGATAGAAATGGAAGATATGATAGTATGATAGTATGATAGTATGATAATATCTGATTTCTAGGTGATAATCTTGGTAACACATATGTTAGGCATAAGGCAGAAGATTTCCTTGATGCCATGTGATACAGTTTCATGTAAGAAAACCCTTAATCTATACGGGTTTTCCTGCTCGGGGTTAACTAATTCGATTAGTGGAGCGTAACTGCTGTAATAAATGCTCACCCAAGATGTAGGGCTTCCTCTTCCTCCGATCAACCATTTCGAAATCATTAAAAAAAGGGAACTCTATGCATATTCAGAAGACACGCGCTTCACAGTGACGCCCCTGAAATCAAATCAGACATCTGCCCGGTCCTCGGAGACCATATCCGTTGGGTTGGGAAGGTTGGAAGGGAAATGAACACGTTATAGTCCATAAGTAATACGAAAGGAAAAGCGTGGCGAAAGCAAAACAATTTAAGGCGGAACGAAAGGTGCAAAGAAAGGGAGCCGGCTCTAAAAAAAAAAAAAAAAAACTAATCATTGAAGCGCAGCTGTGCGCGGCAACTTCTGAGAATGGAAGTGGGCATGGAGAGTTGAGAGCGAAGAGTGAATTTTAATCTAACCCATTCCCCGTGTGTCTCTCTGTTTCTGTATTCATTTTTCAGTGCCCGCCTTGGGAAATTTCACGGACGAGCAGGAGCAGAGGAGCAACTCTCCGGGCCTGGCGCAGGACACTCGCGAATATCCGCTGCAGAGCAACGAGTACCAGCACAACCACGGCAAGAATAAGCCCAACGGAGTGGGCGGCTCGGCCGGAGGCCCTGGAGGAGGCGTGGCCACGGCGGACAACGAGTCCGGCGGCAACAGCAAGTACAACAACGGACCACAGTGTGAGTGTGAGCCCAACGAACACGAATGATAAATAAATCCAATTAACTGTTCACATTTACATTCACGCTCAAAAAGGCCCCCGATTGGCGATTGGCGACGCGGGCCTCTTGTTTTTTTAAGTCTTCGATGGCTACGATGGCTAATTATTTAGTTGAACAATATTTACATTTAATTTCGTTTCGACGCCCGCGTTTGTTAATTTAAATTTCAATTTGCCTTTGCTCTTTTCCGCTTCCCTTGCAGTAATTGCGCCACGCCCCATCGACCAGGAGCCGAATGATGCCAACTTCATTGGCGTGGTCATCGTGGTCCTGACCGCGATTATCATCCTGCTGGTGGCCGTCATCCTGTGCATAGTCTCGCGAACGAAGCGAGCCCGCGGCAGCAATGTCCTCGACGCGTTCCAGTACAGCTTCAACCCGAACACCCTCGGCGGCAACGTGGACAAGCACCGTCCCAATGGCACCAGCATCAAGGTGAGTACTGGCCAGTACTGGGTAATGGGTAATGGGTAATGGGTGACTGTGATGTGACTCTCAGGCGATGGCGAGGACCTCGGACTCAGGACACGTTGGGGATACGTGTGCGTAGCGTGGCGGACGGCAAATTCCTGCCTCGCATTTCCACATAATTGTTCAATGTAGCGTGGAGTTTCCACACTGCTTAGTCCTACGTGCGGCACCCTCCAATCGTCCGTCTGTCCGTCCGTCCGGCATTTATTTAATGGGACTTTTCAACGCCCGACTCCGTCGTTCTCGAGTATGTGTGTGCCAGCAGTGTGCTCTGTTGATTTGTGGGGGTCAGGCTTAAGTGCCCAGGGCAGCAAAAGGGAAACTTTAAAGTTCGACCAACTTAAGGTGCAGGAGACTGGGCCGAGTCTTGCGGCGAAATTGGATTAAAGAAGTTTTTCTCGAGTGGAAATACTGAGTTTTGTCTGCGGAAAACTTGAGTGCTACAGTCGAGAAGAGGAGAAAACAATGATTTTTCCTAGAAACTATCCAGATTGAAGACGATGCAACAGATTGAGTTAAGATAAAGGATTTGTTCGGAGAATTTCAAATTAAACGAAAGCGAGAAATGCATGGAATTGGGTTTCTAATAGATTTGTGATTGCATTTAAAACGTATTTCTATATATTTCATTTTAATATAAAACTGCTGTTACAATTCGAATCATTATTTTAAACACCATTATTTTATTTCCAACCCTACTTTTTCCCCTTTCAGGCCAGCGTCGACGATAACGACTCGATTGGCAAGAACAGTCTCTACCACGAACCCTTCAATGTGAATATGTACACCAGTGGCGTGAATGGTTACGCTGCGGTTAATGATTTACAATGTAATATGACGCCCGACTACACAGGTGTGTATAGTATCCTTGCTCCCTGCTCCCTGCTACTCCCCCTGATCTCCCCTTTGACCACCAACCGAGCTCGGTAAATCCTTCGTCGCATTTCCGGTGGCTGGCGCGCGGAGAGCCGTAAAATATGGCGACGCCGGCCACTAATGCAAATATACATCTTGTGGCAATTTCCCCTGACTAAGCACACGCCCTCTTCCCCTCTCTTCGTTGCTCCCCAGATGTGCCGGAAGGTGGCTATGCCGTGCCCCACATGCAGGATTACCTGCCCTCCTCGAAGGTGGGTGGCCCTGGTGGTCCCGGTGGCTATGTGAATGTGCGCCGCACTCCACCACCGCCGCTGAGCAGCATTTTCCCCCGACCGCCGACTGTGCCGCCGCCGCCCATGGAGAAGTACTATGCCACCACTGCCATCTTTAAGCCGCTCAAGGGACCCGGTTCGGAGCGCAGCGCCGGAAGCAGCAGCAACACCAACACGGTGAGCAGCGGCGGCGGCAAGAGCAGCCACAGCCACAACAGCGGCCAGGAGCACAGCGGCATCTACGACGACGGCATGGGCACCATGAACTCCCAGTCCACTGCCCCCATGATCAATCCGTACAGCAGCGGGAATAGCTCAGCAGCGGCCGCTGCAGCAGCTGCTGCCGAGTTCCAGCGGGCCAGGACATACAACTTTCGCAGTTATCCCGACAACCTCTAGTTCGAAGCCTCGCTGAAGTTGGTGGCCGCGGCGGCCGGCGGCGGCGTTGAGTCCGGCCTCGTACCCAAGCGGACTCCCGCCGGAAGCACCACCATGCCGAAGAAGCCGCAGCACCTGAGCCTGGCCAGCAGCGTGGCCGGCGGCAGTGTCAGCGGCAATGGTAGCAAGCCCAAGTATAGCCTGACCCTGCACAACAACAAGAACGCCCAAGGAGGTGGCAAGAATCCGCAAGCAGCGACTTTGCGCGAAGGACACCAGCAGCGACAACACCTCAAGGCTCTGCGCCTGATGAGGGAGGCTGGCGAAGCGGGCGGAGCAGAGACGTCAGACTATCGGCGGCACAACGGTGGGGCAGGACTATCGCCCGCTGAAGAGGCAGTGGGCGTGCACCTAAAGGCCGGTGGAAAATCAGCGACTGCCAACGGCGAGGCTTTGAGCAACATGACGAAGTCCGGAAACGGAAGCAATGGAATGGCGAACGGTGCCATGAGGGCACAAAACAACAGGCTGTGGTATCATTGATGAAAGCCCCATATTACATGGATTTGAGGTGAGTTGCTATCATATTATTATTTAGTTAAATAGAAAACAACTCTTTAAGAAATAACTGGAATAAGTTTTACTTAAATTTACAAATAAATCTCATATAAATATTTGAAAAATGTATCCCTTATCCCAAACTAACCCCATTTTTGTAAATTTCTTTTATCTATCACTTGCAGCTATAAAACCCTATGCAGAACTCCAACTAAAAACGCAACAACAACCAGGAAGAGGCTCCTACGCAGAGGTTAGATACACCAAACTGGTGGACCCACTTTCCCATTGCAAAGAGTTCGGAGGGACAGCTTGCTAGGCACAAAGCGTCGAAACACTTAAACCCACTGAGCAAACGATAAACGAAAAAGAATCGAAACGTAACCAAGTCGCTTACCAATCATTTATAGAGTAGAGTCGAAGAAATGCCAACGAAGTAGCGGAGGTAATGGAAGGAGCATCCTGTAAATATCCGAGTTTAGGAATCGGTCGGTAGTGAACCACATGCATATGATAGTAAGCAAGCTGAATTTTAATGATGAACCCCCCGGAAGCATCTTAGGCATCACGAAGAACTCTCGAGCAAAGAAGAAAAGCACACGAGCAAAGAAAATATTAAGACGAATTTAAGGTTTAGAATTTAGCCACATAGTTTGTTTATAAAACGAAAGGAAATAAATAAATAAATAATGAGTAACGATTAACGATTAACGATTAACGATTAACGATAGTAGCGATACGAATAACTAGCATATAAAGTTCAACTGATTTGTAGTACCTTTTCGATAAGAACACTGAGAACATCTGCAAGCTAAACTGTAAATGCCTGTGAACCTACCCCCGACTAAGGCCGAAACTATCTAGAACCCCCAACACGCCTACCCCACTACCGAAACCCCCCCCACTGTAAATTTCTGTGTATAATCTAGAAGAGGTATCGGCGAGATACATAGATTGTTTGCTAAAATAGATGGAAGCGCCGCGTCTAGCAAAGTTACCTAGGGAGAGACGGTCGAATGAGGTGAGAAAGATGACGATGACGATGATGATGATGATAAAATTGAAACGGAATTTAACGGACCAAGATTGCGTGCAGAGCGACGTCGCCTAAACCAAGTAAAATGAAGTTTTCATCAATGATTTGTGATTCAATATGCAACTACTTATAGGCCCGCTGACGCGAGTATTCAGTTCTTAATGCTAACCTTAATTTATGGAAACGTACTACCCGCTAACAAATGACTCTGACTATAAAGCAAGCAAGCACTATGAATATTTAAATCGAAACAAACGTATTTATAATTAATATTAATGGATAATCATGTATATGTTCCTTTTTAGTTTAAAGCGCATAAGTATCACCAGAAAACGTACTAAGAGTTAAACGTAGTAGCTTCATAGTAGTTTAATACAGCAGCAGCTGTGCCAGCAGCAGCAGCAGCAGCAGCAGATAAACTGGCAGCATTTTATAAAACCAGAAAAAAAATAGGCAACCATAGGCGAGTTGGAAAAAATAGCATTAAAGGGTAAACCAGCCGAGACACTCAGCAGCAACAACTTACACGGCAAATCGTAGTTAAAATAGTAGAAAAAAAAATAAGGAAACAAAGCAGGCACATACACACACACACACACACCCAAAAACACACACCACACACGCACACGGACAAAATATTTAAAATGTTTGTGCAATCTTTTTCGAAAGTTTTTAACAAAAAAAAATAAGATAGTTACAAAACAAAAAACTACAAAATAAAAATTAATTAACGAATTAACGAGCTATAAGAGAAAAGTTACAAGAATATTTAAAGTATTACATTAGGCTCCGAGATATGTCTGTCTGTATGTATTCCTCGACTTTCTGCACAAATTCTTCACTTTCCAACTTTCCTTTGTACTAAATGATTGCCGAAGCTGGCCTCCACGATCCTCACACACTCAACAAGCAACATGCAACACTCAAAAAAGCACACTTTCCGCCATTGAAATGAACACTATCAATCAAAAAACAAATCACGAACCTACCTACAAGACTTGTGTAAATTAATATAACGTAAAATCGAAATTAATCGGTTAGAGATTAAGTTAAACATACATTTTGTAAAAATTAATAAGAGTATACTGTAAAAAATTATATACTAATGTAATGGTTATCCGTTCTTTTGGAAATCACGGCAAAAAACATTAAAGTTATCTTTTTTTGCGGTGTGCTTGTCAGTTGATTTCCATACTAGTTTAATTTCTAAATTAATTTAAATGCATTTATTGTGTGTACATTTTTCGAAGGCAAATATATAGTATTCAATTATTTAAACAGCAAAACTGATTTAATTGTTTTATTGCCCATTAATTATGGACTCCATAATCGAAAGCAATTTCGATTGTGCGAAATGAAACGAAAAATGGTAAGGGGACTAAACAAAATATGGCTAAGCTGACCTAAAACAAAGGGTAAGTGAGTTAAAATAATACAAAGTTCGCTTGCTGATGGGATATTAATTTTCACAGCTGATAAACATTGAATACGAGACTTTTTAAGATATACAGAATATAAAAAAATATATTTCTGTGCATTTTATGATCTTTTGTATAGCATTCCCTGCGACACATTATCTGCCTTGTATTTTCCTTGAGGAGGGCATTGCATTTTCATCGGTTTGTTTTACTTCAAAGCAATCGAAGTCTCAACATTGTCAAGGCTGGGATATTTTTGAGGCATTAAGTAAACAGAAACACTTCTTCAAGATAAACACATACCCATCAACGGAGTGAGTGTAAACAAAGGCGGTATGTTAAGACTATGGTTCCCGTAAAACTGGTAAACTCCAATTCATCGATCTGTCGAAGGGAGCCGGAGCATCATCCTTTGGGACCTTCCTAGGAAGTTAAACATAAGTTACTGTTTACATAGTCCAGAAGGCCTTTCGGTCGGTCCCCCAAGGCTTTAATCAGAGCACTTGCCCTCCTGTTTCTGCTACGGCTCCAGTGCGAATGGATCAATGACCGCTCATTTGACATCTGCTTTAATTCCACGCCAATTTCGATTCCGATTCAGATTCGGAGCGAAAATCGAAAATAACATTATTACGGTGCTGACCGCAAATCGACGACTGACGCTCTCGAGGGTGGGTTGGGAGCTCTGGGATCTCTCGGTGTGAATGCTTTTCGAAACGCTTAAATCAAATATAATAAAATAACAAGAATGAAGGCTATAGCCTGCAAGCCGAAGGTTTTTTACACTTGAAAATATAGCAATGCTTCTTGGGAAAAATTATAAGGGGTGCCCTAATATCCGTATTTATTTATAATATTTTTTTAGAAACAGAATTTCATACATATAAAACATATAAACATTTTTATTTCAATACTGTTTTAAAATACGTATTAGTTTATAATTTCAAAAATCGAAATCATCTCGCCCATGTATAGACTACCCTTCGGAAGGGTATAATACAATTTTCAGCCTTTCACAGTAGGGGACAGCCCAAATACTTGGCCACCTTTTAATTGACACTTTCGATTGTTCGCCACCGGAGAGCGATGGATGGATGGATGGATGGATGAAGGGCTGACGCACTGACTGACATCCATTCATTTTGTGGGTCATTCCAGCTGTCTCACCTGTCAAACATTCGCTGCAAAATTAGTTGAAAGCCATTTACGGAGATGGGGAAAAAAAAGATGGCAACGTGTTCATTTGCCTCTGTTCGTTCTTTTTTTTGCCCTTGGCTTTTGGGAGCCTTTTTGTGGAAATGCGTGAAAAGTTCTCTCAATTCGCCGCATTGTCTGTCAGCTCTGTCAGTCGCAACCCAAAAGCTGAGTGTTGAACGATTTTATTTGATTTTATTCTACTTTATTTATTTTGATTGCACTGTTCGGGCTTGTGTCCGCTGTTCATTTTACAGGCTTTCAATTTGTAACGCTCGTTGTCGTTTATCGTCGCCCTGAATGACTTTATTTATCGCATTACGTGAACCTTCGAAAAACATTTGCCAAAAAGGGTTTGTCCAGCACTCGTTGTGTGTTTTTTTGGACAGCTGACAACTCGAGGGCCATTTTATCTGTGAATGGGACAAACTTGGAGGGCGTGAAGCGTGCTAAAAACGCGTGAAATGATTATAGATAAAAATTAAAAATGTTACTGAAATACCCAAGGGGGTGACATTAAGTGCGTCGAATGAATTTAAATTGCAGTAGGGGTTAAATTGATAATATTCGTTTTTTTACGAAATCAAATAATCAATCACTACAGACACTGAAGATACGATCAAAGTCTTTTTATTACTATACAAAATATAAGTAAAATATAAGTATTTTGTAAACCAAATACTAATTTCTGGTTGGTTTCTGTTTTCAATAAGCAATCAAGTATTCCTTGGTTTTCTGTTCGTCTCCAAATTCGACTTGACTATGAACGCTACCAGGAATATTTAGTTAAATTCCAAATTCCAGAGCGAGCACAGCTCCCAGCTCAGTACAAAAATATTAAAAGTATTTGTATTTTTATACAAAATTATCTTTCGGCTAGGTTTAAGCATAAAGTGAAATATATTTAGCGACACAGCAGTTCCAATACCAATACACAAGAGGTAAACGCATATTTAATTTTTAAGGATTCTTATAAGAACCGAGTTCCTAGATCCCAAAAGAGCCAGCATCAGTATCAGTACCAGGACGAGAGGCGCACTTAAATAAACTAGAAACTACAAACGAAAAATGGACCCCGAAACAAAGCGACATGGCAGCGCCACTGACACTACACAAGAGGTAAAAATATTTGGTATTCTTCAATTTTTAAGGATTCTTGTAAGATCCAAGTTCCTAGATTCCGGGAGAAAGTACAAGGACATTTAACATACACACTATTAATAAGTAAACAAAACGGTTTGGAAAGAACATAAGAGGAGGGTAAGAACGATTATCATTATTATTACCAGAATATCCCTAACTAGTTATTTTTCCTAGCGTTGGCAATTTTATTTGCGGCGCGCTTCTAAAGGGTTCCAGGATAACAATTAATACAGAAAAGCAACTTCCTTGTCATTGCCATGGAGATAATACTCAAAATACACGCACACGAAAGATGTCCCCAGAAACAATAATATAATAATATAACATCTTTAATTATAATAAAAATACACTTACACCTAAAATGTGTTCATTCTTATTCAGCTTTGCCACTAAAACAAAAATTTTTTGCAGGTTTGTCAAACGCTTTTATATATATTTTTTTAAAGTTTATAATCTGTGTGTCCTTTAGAGAAATCTGCTCTCAAAGTTCGCTTGAATGGGATTTACCGTCTTGGAAATAACCACAGCTTCGTCTGGCCAGTTTTTGTCCTTTTTCACCTCAACTTTGCTTTGAGTTAGGATTTATTTAACCTCTAATCTGGAAAATAAATCAAACCAACTGCAGATTTTATGTAAACGAACGGCAAACCCAGGGAGTGGGAGTGTTAGGACTGATTTTTGCGCATTTAGCAAAGATGTTAAACTAAATAATGGATTAGGCAGCCTAGGACATCAATGGAAATATTAGCATTGCACAAAGGACGCGCGCGTGTGAGAGGACCCCCGAGAGTCTGGGCAGCAATTAACACACTCGAATCTGGAGTTACGCAAGCAGCACGCAGGACTTTGATAGTTAGATAAACAAATACAAGTGCCCCCGCCCACTCAGGTGAACGGAGCACAGGAGACGGAGGAAGGACGTGTGGCAGGAAGCTGCTGCTGATAAGCTTCCAGGACGAAGCGAAGAGGGGTGGTCAGGGCAATTCAATGGCGATAGAAATGCAAGGTAACATGCAAATTGACAGACAGGACGTTTGTCAGGACATGGGCAAACACAAACAAAAGACAGATAGACCCCGATGGAGCCGAGGAGCGGTCGGATCGACGGGGAAATAGTCAACACATGAATTGCATTAGTTTCAGTGGCCACCTACAGACAGATAGACGGACGACTTGACATTTTACTTAGTTTTTAGGCGGTTACTATGCAAATAGGGCATCCTCCGGGCATTGTGTGCGACGTTGGCTGACGATGAACGATAAACAGTCAAATTGCTTCAATTTAACGCTTCACAGGGGGCAGAAAGCGTGACTGGAGGCCTTCGAGGGGTGCAGATCATCGCATTGATTATGCGGCGATTCGTCCTTCCCATTGTCAGGTAGCCATAGCGCGTGCACAGCATTGTTTCCCTGCATCCATTGTTGACGAATGCAGTTGATCCTTTGTGGAAGTCAAAAAGGGTTCCAAAGGGTTCTGCCTTCTTTTGTTTCCGGAGGTGAATGGGTTGTCAAAAATGGGTTTCTGCCGCCCTGACATTCCCATTTGCCTCGATCTCCGTCCCTGCCTGACATTTGTAATTATGGAATGCCATCATTGAAGGGAAGCTAAGCTATTTAAGCGATTTGCTTTATTAAAACCGGTAAGCAAACAAATGTTTGCGAAATATTTTAGAGCTAAGGGAAAGCAGCCATTACAAAATTTGTAGTTTGCTTTGTAGATTTTTCATTAGATTTTGAGGGAAATATATTTTCGCGAAAGAGAAGTCTCAAAGGATGAGCCATACTTCCTAAATATTGTATTTCTAAATTCTAAAAAATAGGAAATATATCTTATAGAATGTTTTTATAATTAACAATGGGAATCTGCTATTTTAATAGCAAATATAGTTTTCTTCCTTGATTAAATTATAGTCAGCTTAAGTCAGGATTCATTTACATCTAAGTATCGAGCTCATCAAAGGTATTAACCCTGAAGCATTTCTGTAATATACATTTTCATTTTCTAGTACCAGACTTATATGTATATATGATAGTGGCCATAACTACCCCGCCACGTAAGGGGTATAAAAAAAAGAAAAACATGCGAAAATCAGCACAGGTCGTACACACATCGTTGAGCGTCTGAGTCTCCTTCCGCCAGTTATCCTCGCACTAACGCTGAAAAATCTGTTACTCTGTTACCATTCGCAGCTCCGGGAAAAATTTCATTCATTTCATTTCGTTTCGTTTCGTTTCGTTAGGTTTATCCCTTTTATGGCTTGCTTGGGGATTTTCATTACTACAATGACGTCGTCAGGATTCGCATTCGCAGTTTGGCCATTGTTGGCTCCGCAGCTACTTTCCCGTTGTCCATGTTTATTTATAACTTGCAATTGTAATTAGGATTACTTTTTACTTATTTGCACAGTTGTTGGAGTGCCTGTGTAGAGGACAACGAGGACCAAGGACGAAAACGCGCCGCCGCCGGCATAAAAAGCATATTTCTTCATTTTTATGCCGCCGGCTTTGCCGAATACAGAATGGCGGGTATTAAAGTATTTGTCCAGACGGCTTAGTTGGGAAGAGTCCCTGGCTCAGACAATTGCACTGAGAAAAAATTTAGCTTAAGTTGTTTAAATTAAAACAATGAAAGAAGTCAATATATGAACTAAAAAGAAGAGAGAGCATTATTATAACCAAGTTAAAAATGATATTCGGAGTTCTTTAATACTGAAAAGGTATTTGAATTTAGCAGAAACTTAAAAACTATTTTAGAGAACTATTTTTTCGAGTGTATACCTAGTTAATAGGATGCTTATGATGATACTTTGATAATGGCAGAAGTAGACCAGCTGATGTTGTGGATTTGAGGGAAGCAACTGAAGTGAAGCAGCCAGAATTGAAGGATATGGAGTGAGTGAGCAAATATCCAAGGAATTGGGATAAGGAATTTGATTACCATCTGCACCCTTCCTATATTTATCTCGTTAGGAGGTAAGCCTTATCAAACACCTAAGACAATTTTGTACGTAAATCGTTTTTCAAAACAGTAAAAATAATAAACAGAAGAAAATGTCACTTCTATGGTATTGGGGTTCTCCGAATATAAATCTGCAACCCAACTACGCCTTCGATTTCGACTTTTCGGTTCTCTGACAGCCACTCACTTCAATGTCTCCCCGGAAAATGCCAATCACAGTCGTCCGTCAGTCTTTGCCAAGAACGGGAAGTAGGGAACGGGAACGGGAACGGGAACCTAGGAAAAGTCATTTGTGCGATAAATAATTAGGTTCCATTCTCGGCAGGCCAGGCACGGATTGTTCCTGACGTCCCTGGGAGGCAAAAGCGCTAATCATGCGCTTAGCTATGAATTTATCACACACCAACGACAGAGTTTCAATTACCGGGCAGATCCGTTGGGAAAACTGCACGAAATCCTAAAAAATGATGGCGAATAGTGGCGTCGTGGGCCGCAGTGCGTGCTCAAAAACCGATCAGAGTGATTAATGAAGAGGCGCGCAGGGCAAGGCAACCCCTTAAAAAATGGAACTCCCCACGTGGCATTCTTCGAAATTAGTATGAGAAATTAACAAGTGCCAGCCATTGGTCTTGTCAGCTTTACCCGGGCAGCCGGCTAATGTGTGTGTGGAATTAATCCCTTCTCAGGGGGACTCCGGCTGACTGACTGACGACTCGGTTACAGGATTACCCTGCCCCGAGCAGAGGAAGTGGTCTGGTTGGCTCGGTTGACCTCCCCTTTGGAATGGAGCGATTGTCGCTGCCATCGTTGACATTCGCTTTTTACAAGGTTGTTTTTCGGTTTTGGTTTTCAGTTGCCAAATGTTTATCCTCCTTCCGCCGCCTGTCCTCCTCGTATTTGCTCTCCATTTGTTGTCATTTGCTGTTTTCCCGTGACGTTGCAGTTGCATCGCTTCCACTTTGGACTTCCTCCACCACGATATCCTCCTCATCCTCAGCCTCAGCCTCATCGTCCCCCGCCTCCTGCTGCGGACGGTTACCAAAATTTGATTCAATCCATTATTTTTATTTCTGCTGCCCCCGTCCACTTCGCCTGGCTCCGGCTCTCTTCTCCCCGCCGGATTGCCTTTTGCATTTAATCGCATATAAATAAATTTTTTTTCCTCCTCTCACATTCGCTTTTCCCATTTCCATTTGGATTTTCCCATTGTTTCCGCGACGCTGTGTTTTATTTTTCCTGTTTGGTTCTTCGCGCGCCCCGGCCAAAACATCCCCGATTTTCCGTCCAGTCCCAGGTGTATTTGCTTGATATATTGCGCAGTTATTGCACGGGAAAACCCCTCTGCCTCCTCCTCCTCCTCTCGCTTCATCCACCCTCCTGCAGGATCTGGGAATGGATCATGTGTGCAGCGTATGTTGAAATTTCATGCACTTTTGTTGTTGTTGTTGTTGCTCTTAGTGGCAATTTGCGAAATGAATGTAATGCAATCTAGTGGGGTGTTCGGTGGCACGCATCGGATCGAGTAGCTACGTAAAAGTCGATAGGTGTTACAAATGGATGATCCGATAATTGAGGAGGATCCTTAAGGAGCCCCAAGGGTCAGTTTATTGCAGTTTTTAAAGGTGATTATCGGGGAAGAGGATTAATATGTAAGGTATTAAAGATTTTTTAATAGTTACCAGCTATAATTTGAGGTCTCGAATTGTTCAAAAACTGAAATGTGAATAAACAGTTGTTACCTTCCTAAAGAATTCATTATTTTAAGGTTGTTGCTTGTATTATAATTTGAATTATAAATACAATATGTTAGACTTCAAGTAATTTAAAATATTTCCACTTTTCGCAACAGAACCTTGAGTTTGTTTCTATATATTAGCTCCCTCATATGTCCATTGCTTGACTTTAATGAAGAATGAACTTGTCAGCTTCATATTTCCCTTATTGACTGCGTCAGCTGCAGGCAATCAGTCGATTTTGAGTGATCATTGGTCGGCCGGACATATGTCGCCAAAATACAATATAAACCCATGTTGTTTATACAAACTTACGGACTTGCCCCCGAGCTATTGTATTTCAAAGCAAACACGAAACGAGAGAGAAGCCAATAAATTTTGGCAAAATTTTCAACACCCTCGGCGGCCGGGAGGACTTCCAATCAAGATGGATAGATCGGGACTGGATCCTGGACTGCTCCTGCCGAGTTCCGTTTGATTTTGTGGCAACAATTAAGTTTCCACATGAGCGGCCCTTAATGTGCCACTGATTTCCAACATCTGCTTTCATTTTTCGACTTCCCCGACTGCCCCCCTCCTAACAACCGAAAGGGCAATGGAAAGGAAATGATACAGACGCCGCTGTCGCCGTCGCTCGGCTAAATTTGGAATTGAGGTGCCAGAAACCCTATTCGCAGATCTTGCGTCCCTGGTGCACGTGTGTTCTCCGCTGTTCTCCCCAACGGCACTTGCCACTGGCTTCCCTCGTTTCCAGCTCCTTGCACCGAAGACGCGCGTCTTTACAGCGGCGTTAATTAGCCGCAGCCACTTGATGTCTGCCCGGCTGGGGCTGCAAGCTGCTGGGGTTAGCTGCGAATAGGGATCGTAAAAATTCCCCGCCTCAAATCGACTAAATAACAAGATGGGAATTAAAATATGGCATTGCTGCGGAAGTCCTTTACCTACAAAGGAGTCCATCTGCTGAGGAAATCAATTTATAGTGAAAACATGAAGGAGATGATCCTAAAGTGTAAATAATTTATTCTTAAACTGTGATTCTGGAAGCCTTTTCATTTATTTTCAATATGTTTAAGTGCTTAGATCAATTATAATGAAATTTGTTGTATAATTTAATAATTAATTTAATAGTTTATTTATAGTCTTCAGAAGAGCATTTCATGACAATGTTTCGTCACTTCCTTAACCGATTTAATGTCTTAGCCCTCTTGAAAAAACCAAGTGTCGAGTGAGACTGGTCAGGACACTAGTCCATACAGCATGAAGCATGTCTGACACTTCCATTGCCAAAGTGTCGTAGTCGCTGGCCTGTATAACAGCCGAAGGGGAGGGACAGGACAGGACGACGACGAATAAGCGTCGTGGCGCAGGCCCAGGGAGACGTCGCCGGCGACAAGTCGCCAAAACACTTTGGTTGCTCATTAAAATTCATCCACGCAGATTATTAACATTTGCATCTAATTTGCATTTGTAAGATACATTGCCGACAATTATGTGGCTGCGGCGAACATATCGGAGACCGAGAAGAGAAGGAGAAGGGAATCTGGGGGTTAGAGGTCGAAGTCGCAGGGAGGCCCACAGCTCGACTTATTTATGCATACGTTTTCCCTGGCAAAATGTCGCAAATTCCACTACGGCACACACACTCGCTCTGGCAGTTGCATAAAGTTTGCCAAAGGGGCTGCAACGGGGGCGTAGGTTCAACGAGGTTAAGTGTAATTAAATTATGAAATTATTGCCATGTCTTAGGTTGCAGTTTATAATCAGGCAATCCCGGCAATCCCGGCAATCCCCCTCCCCTCTCCAAGGCTTTGTCCTGTCATTGTTTGGTGCATAAACAGGAATTAGGCAAGATTTCAATTAGACGCCGCTAAGTGGACTCTTCTCGGCCGAAGACTTTAATCAATGTCGGTGTCGACAGTCGTCCCGCAAGCCGCTTCGCTTGGAAAACTCCAGTTAACCGCTTTTCCGGCCAATAGTTTCGATGTAGCCTGATTCCCCCAGAGACATTTGGGTTAGCATTTAATAAACTGCATGAATTTTGCAAGAGTTTGCGGCTGTGGGGGTTGTGGGAGGTGTGATAACGGAATTATGCACGACGCAATTAGCATGAGAGTTGGCAATATAAGTTGCGGTTCGGAAAAGTTGTGGTTATGCATATTAGATTACTGCCCCGAGATGGGGAATCGGAAACATCTTATTGAAATTAAAACGGGCACGGGACACCACAACCCCTCTCTCGGCTGCTTGAGTTCCAATGTGTGTTCGAGTGATTAAGCCCCCCCAGTTCTCTAATTCCCCCAAGACGACTTCATAAACCCATTGGCACCTCGGCCACCTGCCAGTCTTCAACCCATCTCCCGCCGAATCGGTTCAATTTGCAAATTGTGGCCCTCCTCAGCTCACTTAAAAGTATTTTAGAACCATTTATCTCGGAGCGGGCCTACACAAAGCCTCGGCCAGTCGCATTTAAACCCAAAACACGTAAGACCAGCGGCTGGCAACCGACCGACCGAGCGAGCGAGTGAGCGCTCTGGAGCCATAAAAAATTCATTTGACTTAAAAACTTTTCAGAGACAAGAGTTTGCCAGAAAACACACAAAAAAATGAACACGAGTCCAGGTAGGATGAGGGTTGCGGCCGAAATTGATATTAAGTCAGGTGGCGCGTGTACATTACACGCGCTGCACTTCGAAAGGGAAAGGGAGTCAAGGAAAGTCGAGAAGCAACTGGAGGTAGAGATGGTCAAATGACCAAATTTTTCTTTAAAACGTAAACCGATCCTGAAAAATTCGGTTGTGTCAATGAGTCAGATAATCGATCGGATTTTTAATATTAAATTTAAATATTGTGACAAGAGATATTGTTATTTACCTGTAAATAAATATAGAAATTCTTCAAAGTAAAGGTAAAGTAAATTTAATATAAAAACTTATTTAAAGAAACTCCAAACTCTTAGTTTTAATTTAAATCTAGAGAGAGTGTCATAAATTCTTAGATTTTCCTAAAAAAAAGTATAGGTAAAGGAAATGTAATATAAAAACTTATTTAAACAAGCTCCAAACTCTTGGATTTAATTAAAATCCAGAGAGAGTTTCATAAAACCATATATTTTCCAAGAACTCCCCTACTGAATTTAATTTAAATTTATTGATTAATAACTTTAAAGATCTCAACGTTATGTTTCGCATCTCTAGGCAGCGGAAGTTGGGTAAAAGACAACACACAGTTCCAGCTAAACTGACAGTTTTAAGTCACGTGCCTCTCGCGTACGCCATTTACAAATCAAATCAGGCAATTGAATTTGCTTAGACCGCCCGAGAGGAGGGGAGGAAGTGCAGCGCGGAAATTGTGGTCGGTGGCTCCATTGTCTCCGCTGGATGGAAAACGGATGAAGAGGCCGGCGGAAGCGTTGGGAAAGTGGCAGCAGGCTGCCTAAAATTCCGCTCCTTCCTCCTCCATCCATCCGAGAACCGCAGGCCCGAGCTTCGCTCTCTCTCTCTTGGCCGGCGTTTTGTCAAAAGCGGCACGTGAACTATTAAAATCACTTAAATCCCATTCATGTCACGTTCTCGGGGTGAACCGAAAACTTAGAGCGATTGATATATGCGATGTCTGTACGGGGGGGGGGGAGTGGGAGTGGGATCGACTAACAGGAAAGTTCGATAAAGTTGGCGGCTCCTTCGCAATTTGCATAAGTCGAATTTTTCCTGCAACTGGCAACTTTCGTTGATGTTTACTCTTTGGGTCAAGGTTGTGGGTTTGTAGAGTTTGATTAAATGCTTCCCAAATTAGTTGCTATGATTTATATTCACCCCTGACAGTTGTAATATTTTAACAGAATGCAACATTAATTAACCCAAAGGCAGAGGACAACATTTTAAATGTTTACATACTGGAAAAATAATTCGGTTTATTTGAGTTTTTCGGCAAGGCAAGTTTTGCCTTATCGGACATTTAAAATATTTATGAGAAAATGCTGGTTCACCGGGCAGGGAAGCGAAAACTTGATTAGAATATTTGAATACATTTTGACGCTTCACAAAATTCGCTTTGTGCGAGTCCTGTGTATTGTAAATTGTGCAAATCTGCATAAAGGCAAAAGCAAAAGCAAACAGCAAAACCAAAGCGAGGCATGAGCAATCCGCAATGCATTGCACAAATGTTGTATATGTCGGTTGGTTTTGCTCGAAATAAATTTGATCACAGCTGATTATTTGCACAGGGCAGGAGCAGGAGGAGTAAGGAGCCAGGAGCGAGGAGCGAAAGCTTTTGACCCAATTCAGGAGGAGGCCAGCCCTGTTTGCCACGAAGGACTCCGATAAATAAACGAACGCATTATTTTGATTAAGATGTCGATGCAACTGCTGGCTTTTTGATTAAATTTTAAATGATTTTTTTGTTTTTTTTTTTTCACTCGAAAGCAATTAAATGAAATATGTATTTCACGGATGCGGATGCACTTTGGACAGCCTGTTCCCCTGCCCCCTCCTGGGCCTCCTGATTAATTACGGACGAATAAATTTCCAGACTGCGGCGTGTGGAGGCCATAAAAATACTGAGCACTCTGCTCGCGATCCATCTTTGTTGTCTCCAATTTTGATTATTAATTACGCTGACACTTTGTGCCTACGCTAATGAGCACCGAAATAGAATTCGTTCCATAATTCGACCCAAGTCTATGTATATATATTTAATACTGCTCCTCCTCCTCCTCCTGCTCGCTGGCTCGGTGGTAACTTTATTTTTCTTTCGGGTGCCCACACCCTAACATGCACAATTTATGCAAATGATGCTGTGCTGTGTGCGGTTGGGTCGCCTTGAGGGCTGGCTGGGTGGGTGAGGAACTGGGGCTTGATAGTTGGCTGAGAGCAAACATAACCTCGTTTTGCAGCCTTCTTGGCTAATATTGCACGTTAGCTGGCGCCCCGCCGCCACTGTTGTTGTCTTGCACACGTTGTATGAAAAATGATTATAAGTGGGTCACAGGATATGCAAATGTTTCTTTTTCACGCTCAGCTTAGTCCAGCATAGTTGCAGCTGTTGCCGCCACGGGGCGCTGCCAAGATGGATGGATGGAGCCATTGGGAGGGGGAGGGGCTTCCCCGAGTGGAGGCGGCGAGGCGAGGCCCTGTTGAGTTATATGCACCGCTGACTGCTTGGCAAAAAGACATTTTGCTCTGTGCAAATGCAACGGAAAGTTGCCAAAGAAAATGGCGAAAGTTTTTACACTCTCTTGTATTTTATATCCGTGTTCTTAAGTGGGCAGAGCAAGCTGGAGGAAGGCGGGAAATGTCCGGCCCCGCCAGCACCCTAAATCACGCAGCTGCCACCCAGAGGCAGACAATGCCGGCGGCACCCAGGGCTCAGCAGAAGCTCCTGAGCACTAATAGACAGATGAAGTTTGTATACAAGCCGCAAACAAAGCAAACCGACTCGGAGTTGCAATCATTTTACTTTCTGGAAAGTATTTGAAAATGGTTACAGAAAACCTTAAAGTCCAAGATTATGTTAAGAACTTTAAAGTTTATAAGTTTGCTGAAATTGTTACACTTTTTAGATAAAATAATCTCCATCTTTAAAGAACTTTAAAGCTAACTTCTACAAACTCATAATTGAAAGTATTCCTGACCTGATCGGCAACTAATACAATTTAATGTTAATAAATATAAATGTTTTGCCATCTTGTGCAGAATATGCGGTGGAAATACCCCACGGTAGTGACCTTTCCTGCTAAACACAACGGCCACCGTGACATATATGTTTGTGCACAGCAAAATCTAATCAGAGCGGCGCTTGTGGTGGTGGACATGTGTCCTCTAAACAGGATGAGGATGAGGATGAGGATGAGGACGAGGATGTGTTTGTTTTGTCCTGCTGATGCTCTCGGCCATTTGCTCTTTCCTCGTTTGCTTTCACCCCGACCTCGTATCGCTCCGGGACGAGGGCTCCCACAGTGAAACTTTATTTCATTTCTGTGTCCCTCTGGACCCTCGGATCCCTTTGTCCCTCCCTGCCAGAAGAAGAAAGTTTAAAATGTGTCAGTGTATTTTGCAGTATCCCTGAATGCTCCGAGCATGGCAGTTCGTTAAGTTATATGTTTTGGACACTGAAATTGAAATGTCATTAGCATATTTCTGGGTCAGCATGGACTCACATCAGCTTAGTACTTGCTCGAGTGAGTACTGACCTTGGCCAAAAGATACAGTTTAAACTTTAAAGGTTAAGGCTAAGCGTTGCTCACATTTATTTTATAGAAAAATGAATGCACACATAATCGCTTAAGCTCTCAATGCTTTTTCAATAAAAAATCCTTTAGGATAAAAAATACATTTTACATCACAAAGTTGGCAGCTGCTTTGGCCAAACTTCAGCACTCGACCACGGCACTCTGATGACCTATCCACAATCCGCAACCCCAATCCCAACTCACCCACTTTTCTTGCTACTTCTCTGCTTTTTTAGCTTTCTCTGCTCTTAGCAGAGCATTTTCCGAGTTTTCCTTTATTTTTTTTCTGTTGCTTAGTTTGGCAAAAACACGCAGCGACCATTTTTCATATTTTAATTTATAAATTTATTATAAAGCCAACAGCACAGCGGCGGGGCGGGAGAAGGAGAGTGTAAGCCAACTCCTTTCCTGTAAGCCCGTTCGGGTGGGCTTAATAGCCCGGCTCTCAACTGAGGAGCTCGATGTTCTGCGGTTTAGACCTCGGCTACTTTGGCATTTATTTTAAATTATAGTTGGTAGTAATAACTAAAACGCAGAGCTCACAGCCAGGCGCTCGGTTCGTAGGCGTTCGTAGGCGAGAAGGGTAACAGCTCTCGGTTGCCATGTACACAGAAATTATAGACATTTTCCGTCTGAAAGTAGTGCTTGGGAGAAGAAGGCGTATCCCGGGCACAGGGAAAGCGCATTTTTGATATGACATGAGCTGGGCTAAAAGTTTGGTTTCTAATTAAATTTACTGCAAAACGAATGTAAATTCAACAGCTCCCGCCTGTTCGGCATAATTATGGAAATTCCATTTCAGGGCGGGGCTGCCTAGAGTGAGCCAAGTGACAAGTGAGCACACATTTTTCGGTTGCACTAATTGAAAATTCCTGAGCAGCCAAAGACTTTGAGCGCATAACTGGCAAGTTTGTCAAACACTCCGAGAAGTCGGTTTTCCTGGTTAAATTATTAAATTAAGCAATGCCATAAAATACCAATTGATCCTACAGAGCCTTAACTTAGGCGTAAATACAAAAAAAATGGGAGTGAGTTTCGGTTAATGAAATATTATTAAAGGAAAAGGGGAAAATGGCCAGCACCCACTTACAATCCAAAAGCAATCATATGTCCATCAAGGAAAAACCTTTGTTTTTGTTTTTACGCTTTTTTTTTGGCCAAAAATAGAGAACGGAACTGAGGGAAAACGTAATCGAGAAGCAAAGTGAAAATGAAGCCTTTACCGCGAAGACCCCCAACAAGCGAAACAAACAAAAATTACAATGCTTAATTATGAAAAGTGTTTTTCTCCCATTTTCTAGCCCGGACCCGAGCCCGGGGGCGAGTGGCAGAGATGTGGCGCACATGGAAAACATGGGTTAATGAGCGAGAATTATAATGAAGTATTCTTTGGAGCGAACAACCCTTGCGGCTCTCCCCTCCACGCATGTGGGTCAGTTGGCGTGGGGGTGGGGTTCGGGCTCCCAGGGGGGCTGTTCGAGGGGTTGTTCTAATGGGGCTAATCAAATATTTGACATTTACTTTGGTGGGTCAGCGTTTTCTTCATTAAAGTTGAAGTGTTGCCAGACTTTGGCAAACATTCCGTCATCCTGGCCGAAGGACAAATGATTTGTGATAACTCTTTATTTTTCTGAAAATTAATTCGAAATATTTTTCTACCCATACTTATCCGTTAAGTAGAAATTAAACTAAAGATTTTATGCTTTAATAATTCCACCAAACACATCATTTAATATTTCTTCAATTGCAAATGAAAAGTTACTTTGCCTCCATGAATTGTTGTAAATATATTCCTTTTATTTTACTTATTTTTATTAAATATATTTATAAATACAACTTCGGTGCAGCGACGACAGGGGACGACGATGAATGGCCGGCAGACTGTGGAACCGGACAACTGACCGGCAGAGGGGGCCAAGTGAACTACGCCGATAAATATTTATTTCCAGGAGTGCGTGCGTGCGGGAGCCAGTGTGTTCGTTAAGAATTTGCAGGGCAGACAGACACACACGATTAAATGGGTATGAAAATGTGCACACGCCCCTCAGGACCACGCCCTCCGCCTTCGTCACGCACATGAATGCCATTAGTTTTCGTTGTCTCGCTGGGATGTTTCGGGAGGGAAGGGTTTTAAGCGGCAGATAATCGAATGAATTAAGGGTATGCGCCAAATGAAATATAGATTTATTCATGTTGATAAATCGGGGCAGGACTCGAGTTCTTTACGAAGGACATTCGTCATCGCGGACGAACTGGCAGATAAATGGGATCAGAATTGTTTATTTAATTTTATTTATATCTTAAGTCACTACAAATTAAAAAAGGAAGACATAAGTTCATATTATTGTTAAATTTTTAGCATAAATGTTAAATTCAGAATTTAATGCTATAGCCCGACGCTGGTCTTCTCCCCGACGTGGTCACTGTTCTAGGAAATATTCAGCACCCTAAAAATTATAAAAAAATGCAGACCCTGATGACCAGGAATTTTTTCAAGTGTGTTCTCTATCTATCTATCTATTGGTAGCTCAGATTAACAAAACATTTAGTGTGATAAGAAGCCCGCTATCTATACGTGTTTGCTGAAAGGTTCTATGAAATAAACGAAATTGGTTGCGAAATGGTCGAGGCTATCGCAACCTAACACAACAAACTCAAACAATAATTCCTGCTTATCAGTGAAAACTGTAGTCTCATTCGTAGTCAGCGTCTGAACCGATCGAATATAAAGCGCTGCCACCTGCCACCAGTCTTTAGTATTCTGCAGTAAACACTCGGTCACAATGGTTCCTATTCGGTTTGTCTTCCTGGCAGTAGCCATCGTCGCGCTTATCGGTGGCTCTCAAAGTGCAAACATTCTGGGACTCTTCCCGAGCCTGAGTCCTTCGCATTTGATCATTCAAATGTCCGTGGCCAAGGTGCTGGCTGAAAAGGGACACAATGTGACGGTGGTCACGGTGCTGAAGCCAGTGGTTACCCACAAGAGCATCAATGTGATCACAGTACCTCTCACCAAGGAGGAGGCGCAACTAATGAGTGACACCATCAAGGAGATGTCCAGGAACGACAACAGCAACATGGTGCTTTCCATGATACGAATGTCCGGGCAGATGGACTTCATGTTCAAGAAGATGGCAGAGGCTCTTAAGCAGGACCGGGTGCAGGATCTGTACCTAAACAAGGACAATAAGTTCGACCTGGTGCTCTCGGGCTACTTCATGAACGACTTCCAGCTAGGATTCGCCAGGAAGGTGAATGCACCAGTCATCATCGTGGCCACAATGCCACCGAATCAGATGTTGAACCCTTTTATTGGTAATCCTCTGGAAGTCTCCTATGTGCCCTCCATGGATGATTCTATAGAGAAAGGAACGGGCATGTCCTTCCGTCAGCGTTTGCGCAGTCTGGTCGCCAGTCTCTCCTTTAGAGTCCTTACGTACATTTTTGATAGAAATAATAGGAATTTGTACAAGTAAGTATAGGAATCTATAAAAATCTCTTAGTTCCTAAATAATCTGGATTCTATTTTTTGCAGAGATCTCTTTGCCGAGGATCCCAACATGCCTGAGCTCTCCGAAATGGTTAAAAACACATCACTGGTCTTCTTTGCCTCTCATGCTCTCAGTGAGGGACCGATCCGACCCAATGTCCCGGCAGCCATTGAGATTGGAGGCATCCAGGTTAAGGACAAGCCAGATCCCCTTCCTCAGAATATGGCCGACTTCCTCGGGAATGCCACGCACGGAGCCATTCTCCTAAGTCTGGGCTCCAATGTGAAGGGCAGCCACATCAGGCCAGACACAGTGACCAAGATGTTCAATGTTCTCTCGAAGCTCAAGCAGAGGGTCATTTGGAAGTGGGAAGATCTAGAGCAGACACCGGGTCAGTCGGACAACATCCTCTACTCCAAGTGGCTGCCGCAGGACGACATCCTTGCCCACCCGAAGATTAAACTGTTCATCAATCATGCCGGAAAGGGAGGCATTACTGAGGCCCAGTACCATGGCAAGCCGATGCTCTCGTTACCCGTATTTGGAGATCAGCCCGGAAATGCCGAAGCAATGGTCAAGAAGGGCTTTGGACTCACCCAGAGTCTGCTCACACTGGAGGAGCAGCCCTTCTTTGAGGCCATCCAAGAGATTTTGACGAACCCGAAGTACAGCCAGAAGGTGGCCACTTTCTCCTCTCTATACCGCGATCGTCCCATGTCCGCAAGGGAGTTGGTCGTCTACTGGTCGGAGTACGTCATTCGCCATCATGGAGCTACTCACCTGCAGAGTCCTTTGGTCCACATGAACTGCATAGCCGCCAACAACTTGGATTTATATGCCTTAATTGCTGTTATACTAGTTATTGTCTTACTTGTTTTCACAGCTTTAGTTAAGTTTGTTTACAGAAAGATTGTGTCAAAGTCCAAGACGGCCAAAAAGCAGAAGAAACACTGAGAGGCCTTTTATGTTATGTTATGTCAAATACTCGTTTACTATATAAGGAAAATTAAATAAATTGTATTTATTTATGCGTAATTATTTTTTTTATCGTATTGTTAAGGGTCTAAACTGAATTGACTGGATTGATTTATAATTAGGAAAATAGGCCATGATAGTTTTCATAAAATATTTATTATATTTGCTCTAAGTAAAGCATATAAAAAAATTACTAGGCATTTACAGATAACTTCAATCAGCATTGTTTATAGATAGGTTTTATCTCTATTTATAAACTAATTTTATATGCATTGCTTTCTGGAATACTTGTTATTGTCTTACTACTTTTTACGTCGGTAGCTAAATATACTTATAGAAGGTTTATTTCGAAGTCTAAGAAGCCCAGTAAGCGGAAGACCCACACAAAGCCTTTTAAATATTCAAATACATGTATTGTTCGAAAATATAAATATTATTGTTTTCAAAAACTCTTTAAATTTATAAGAGAAGTACAAAAATAACATTTAAAGCTTGCTTGGTAACCCAAACAAATATTATACATTAAGAAAAAATAGCTAATCTTATTTGTCCCAATGAAAATAATAAAAATAGTTTGCGCCAACACGCTGTTTCAACTGAATGACAGATAAGCGTGGGAATTGTTTCGAAGAGAATGTTTTTGTTTCTGGTTTGTCTAGGTTTTAAAAATTGCGCACGTAAATGCCTGATAAGCCTTATCAAAGCAATTCTTTGACTAAGATTACGCTGTCATCGCTTATACAGCATTAAATTGTAAAAAATCGTAGACTGATGCGGGAGTCAAACAGGTTACACCTGTTGACTGGCTGATAACCTCAGCCAAAACTCGTTGATAAAGCTTATCAACGCTGTTTAAAATTCGTTTATTGCAAGGCCTAGTGAAACAGTTTACTTCCAGAAGCCACAGCGAGAAGATGGCCGTAAAAACGATCGGACTTTCACTCATTTTTCTGGCTGTGATAGCCGGAGCCCAGGGATCGAACATTCTGGGGCTTTTTGCCAGCCTAAGTCCGTCCCACTTGGTTATCCAGATGTCAATGGCCCGGATTCTGGCGGAGAGAGGCCACAACGTAACGGTGGTGACCGCCTTGAAGCCTCCGTTAATGCACAAAAATATCACCCACATCCTAGTACCGCTCGACAAAGAGGACCTACAATCCTTCAACACGGTTATAGCCAGCTTAGCGAAAAAGGACAATAGCCACGTCTACTTAACCATGTTGAAATCGGCGCAGAAACTGAGTGAGGCGTTCTCCAAGATGGGAGCAGTGATGAAGCACCAGGTGGTCAGGGATCTCTATGAGCATCCGGACAATAAGTTCGATCTGGTCATCGTCGGGTACTTTATGAACAGCTTCCAGCTGGCTTTGGCCCACAAACTGAAGGTGCCTCTGGTGGTGGCCGTCTCCAATCCCCCAACATTCATTGGGGACATGATTGGCAACCCCTGGGAGGTCTCCTACGTGCCGGCAATGCACAATGCCCAGGAAGTTCCCATGGGCCTATGGAGGCGTGTGCTCAATATCCTTGGCAACTGGGCCCAGCGGCTGTTCACGGCCATAAATGAGTATGGTAACGCCAAGACGTACAAGTAAGGGAAAACTAGGCTTCTCCCATTACAGCTCTTATGTTCCTAATATTTTTATAGAGAAATCTACGGAGACGATCCCACTCTGCCGGCCTATGAGGATCTGCACAAGAATATTTCTCTAATTTTCTTCGCTTCTCATGGAATCAGCGAAGGACCCATCAGGCCCAACGTTCCGGCTGTCATCGAAGTGGGAGGCATTCAGGTCAAGGACCGTCCCGATCCTCTGCCCCAGAACATGGCGGAGTTCCTGAACGAAGCTCCACATGGAGCTATTCTCTTTAGTCTCGGCTCGAATGTAAAGAAGGATCATCTTCTGCCCGAAACAGTGCAAAAGATTTTTAATGTGGTATCGAAGCTGAAGCAGAAGGTCATCTGGAAGTGGGACGATCTGGAGAGCACTCCTGGCACCTCGGATAATATTCTCTACTCCAAGTGGCTGCCCCAGGACGACATTCTGGCCCACCCGAACATCAAGCTCTTCATCACCCATGCGGGCAAGGGCGGAGTGACCGAGGCCCAGTACCACGGCATTCCCATGCTGGCGCTTCCCGTTTTCGGGGATCAACCCGCCAATGCTCAAGCCATGGTGGAGCAAGGTTTCGGCCTGTCACAGAGTCTGCTAACCCTCGAGGAGCAGTCCTTCCACGAGGGCATTCAAGAGGTCCTTGAGAATCCAAAGTACACGAATGCAGCGAAGTCTTTTTCGAGGCTTTACCGTGATCGGCCAATGAGCGCCCGGGAAACTCTAATATATTGGATAGAGTACGTGATTCGTCATCATGGAGCCGCGCACCTTCAGAGTCCGGTGGTGCACATGAGTTTTATAGCCGCCAATAACTTGGACATTTATGCCATTATAATTTTAGGGAATGCTGTTATTTACTATACTTTAAAACTAGTTTGTCGGCTTGTGATTAGAAAACTTAGTTCTAAAAAGCCAAAAAGTAAGCCAAAGTCAAAGAAGCAGTGAATGAATGAATTAAATTTGTTAACTAATGTCTGAGTGTGTCAATTACTCTCGATTTTTGCTGCAATAAAATCGATCTTTATGTTTTGTCAGCCAGCTTGTGTCTATATATATCTTTATTTACTTCGGCGACATGCCTCCGCCACTCCCTTGGGCTGAGCAAAAACTTTCCTTTCCTGTCCAAATAGTTGCCAACTTTATTACAAAAATTCGCAGCATACATCTGCGCACCGCCGTCCCATTGTAGTCTGCGTTTTCACTCCAATGCCAATTTGCAATGCACTAGAAATTCTTCAAAGTTGGCTCTGCCAGGATCTGAACAACATTTTGCAATAAGCAAATTTCAATTGAAATAGCAAACGTAAAAGGCATGCGGCGAACTACCCAGCTCCACTTCACTGCAGAGCTCCACATAACGTGGTCGTGGGGCGCCGAGCACCGAACACGAAACAACAACAAAAAAGTATTTCAGAAATCTCTGCATTGTTTTGTGTTTTCCCGTCTGCGACGGAGAGCAGCGGCGGAGGTGTATATGGAAATGCCAATTGAGAAAGCGGCGGCAGGAGCCAAGAGTTAGCTGGGAAAGTATTCGCTCAAAGTCGCGGATGGTCTTAACTAATTAATATTGTTTCGCAGATTCTCGCCGAGTGAGAATTTGAGGAATTTCATTGAGTTTGGAGAAACAGGAGAGAATTATTTGATAATCTAAAAGTAGTTAAAATTGAGTGTAAAATAAAAGAAAGTTGCATTCGTTAGATCTTTCTTTAAGTTTATATATTTTACTAAATATAAAATATAGTCATACCTTGTTTAGGTTATTATTACCGATAGATCAAAAGTATATATATAAGAAATCAGTATGTAAATTTAAGTATAAGTCATTTAACTATATGATCCATTTAATCAAATGTTAAGCAGTGCAGAAAATAAGACACTAGGAGCCTGATGATTATGTTTATATTTTTACCAGCATTTATTTTAAAGAGTTCTTATATAAAAAGTATGCAAAATTAAAAGAAAAGGGCTTAATATTATAAAGAAATTATAAAAAATAAACAATCTGAAATAGTTAGAAGATTTTCTGACTTTGGTCTGAATTGAATAAGTACTTTTATGGAAAAGAGATACCAAACATAGAAATAATTATAATAACCTATATAGGACCATTACTTCTTTATTTATTATATTTGTAATATCCAGCAAAGGTATAAAAATGAACAAAAATAATGATTTTCCTCTTCCCAGGCAATATTAAATGAATAAAAGATTATTTTCTTTGATGTATTTCTATTGGCTTCACTAGAAGAGAATATTGAAAAGGGTATCCCATTCAATTTTGAATTTTTAAAGATAGTACATATCATACAAAAGCCTGGCTGCTACCTAAAGGCTCTCAAAATTCTCTTTTTCCGCAGCCTTAATTTACTTTGCCAAATATTTATCTACTCTTAGCCATTTAATTGCATAATGTACCACTTCAGTGGCACCTCAGGCATAAACAATCCGTGCATTCAATCTAATTTTACCCACGAAACCAGTTCTAACCCTCGGCTTGGACAGAAGGTTCTCACTGATGTTGGCAGTTTGTTTAATTAAATTTGGAATAACAAAGGAGGAGAGAAACGTATCTGCCGATCTGTGCGATCCTCTGTAAACAGTTTCCCGGAATACCTTTTTTCAAGTGGCTGACATAAAAAAACGCACACAAAAAGCTGTGAAACTGCGCCTTGACAGGGCAGGCAGGGGAAGGAAACTGCCATTGTCCAATGGCAGCATTTTACGCAGCAGTCAGGACATAATTCATAAGGCCGCAGGGGATGAGTTGGGATTCCTGTTTCCCGATCGAGGCCGTAACCCACCCCGTGACACGAAGTGGAGTGCCGTGAAACCGATATGTCTCAATCAGAAGCTCCGTGCAATTTGCACCCCGCACGTGGCCAAGTGCAATTGCAATTACTTTCAGAGTCCAAAATTTAACGATGGGAACACGCAAATTGCTCGGCCTACAAACCCTTGGCCAAAATTTGATTTCAATGATGCTCATCAGAGCGTTGTGCCTGCGTGGGAAAGTGGTCTGTTGCGGTTTGTTCCGCCGACTTTCACCGATCTTCCGCCGGAGTTTTGCAAGGGCGTGGCCGGAATCGCAGTTTTTCGGCGGCTCTTCGCTTTAAATTGCTTTCGAACGCTGTGGGTTTGTGGTAAATTATGGAGACAAACGCAACGAGGCGAGTTTCTCGTCCATGCTGCGCGTTTGTGGCCAGGACTTTTCAATTTTGCATTGCTTTGTTTCCAATAACCACTTCGCATTGCATTTCATTTGTTTTTCCATCAGCGGGGAGTTATTTCGATGCTTTCGAAGGGGGGGATGGTAGGTAATTCAAATTTGTTGCTGCGTAAATTGAAATGCTACGAAAGCGCATAAACATTCCAATCAATTTGTTGGCAAATGAATTATGCATTGAAAATTGCATCGCTTGGTTTGCGGCCTGCATGCGGGCGTTGGCAAAGGGTTACGAACTATTGACGAAATCGGCAAATATGTTTAAAGTTAAAGCTCAAATATGCAAGGGTCGATATGCTAAATTCCTACATTAGAGAATGAGAGAGAGAGAGAGAGAGCGATTAGTTTGCATTCTATTAGCAAACAGTTTCATGCCAATCATTCTAAAGGAGCAAGAAATACATTGAAGTTATCTTCAGTTAATTATAGGAAACAATTTTACATTTTCGGATGTCCTGTCCATGCGAGTTAATATTTTGAATGTTTATTTTGAAATATTTGAGCTTACTTGTCAGTTGATAAAATAATTAACATTTATAAATGTTCGTTTTATTATTAAAAATATAATTTCCATTCTATAAATTCTTTTCCTGCTCGAAATTAAAGTTTAAATACAATTTCTTATATTGAAACGTTTGAGCATAAATAAATATAATTAAAATGCAAAATAAAATATATAACACAGAAAACAAACCAGTTTTCTATTTACTTCAGGTTCTATAAGTCAAATCCATTAACCACATACAGTTTTTATGGAACTACAGAACAGACTATTTGTTGAGTCTGCAGCGGATATTTGTTTTGGCTGCCACTTTTAGCAACCTCACTTCACTAAGCCTTGTTGTGACAAGATTTCCCCGACATTTTGCATAATTAAATGGTACACATATTTTATTATTTTCCCAACACTTTATGCCTATGTTTTCACAAAACTGCAGCACTTCGAATTGCGACGCCCAAACAATCGTAAAAACACGGGGCGAAACACTGCCAATCTGCACTCTCCCCCGGTGGTCAAATAAAATCAATAATCCTTAAAAATACAATATTTTACGCATAAATACCTTTTTTAATACGCTGCACGAGACTGAAAATGGTGGAAAATACGTTTTCTCGATCGAAAAAACGAACATAAAAACGCGCCGGGGATTTGCTGAATGCATTTTTTGTCGCCTGGCCAACGGCGACAACCAATTTGTAATCAAAGTAATTTTAATGCAAATTTTATATGTTACTGCACGTAGTAGTTACAGTGCACCCGCCCAGAGGCGTTGCAAGCGTGTCCTGTCGGCCACCAACTGAGCCTGGCCAATAACATAAAAGCCGTATATAAGTACAAAAGTGACCGGCACTGGAAAAGTCTGAAAAGGGTCGCGAAAAACTGGCGCTTAACTGTGGCCGTGGACCCCGCCTCCCCGCGCCCAGTGAAGAGTTCCTCCCAGTGGCCAGTTCCCCAGCTTCCCGTTTGCACTTCTGCTGCACGGTTTGTTTATTCAAATGATTTTATGACTTTTCCGAAAAACCAAATGGTGACAACTTGTGGCCCTAAAAGTTGAACATTTTGTGGCCAAATAAAGTGAAAATTTAAAATAAAAAATAGATTGTAAGGGTCGGAAGCTAAAAAGATTAAAATAGACGGGGATACAGCGTAGACTGCGAATTGGGAGTACTCTTCTTTAATATTAAGCTATAGGATTCTAGGGGGATTTATGTATATGTTATTGCCCTGTTTATTATTCGGAAAATACTTTCTTTAACTTATATTTTACTTGCGAAATAAATACATATTCTTGTTACAATATTGGCTCAAGGAGAGCATCATCCCTTGGCAAGCATGTTTCCCTGTCCAAATTATCTAATTTGACCCAGCAACAGTCGCACCTGTGTCATCGTTTTGTCCACAGGTTGTATTATGGGAACTACGCAGATAAAAAGAAACACGACTTGGGCCGTAATCGTCCGAGAGACAAATTTTCAGTTTTTTGGGTCGCATAAATTTAACCATTGAGAAAAAGGTTCACATTAGGCATCATTAGGCGATGAAGAGAATTGCGGTCGAGGTGCGGTTGCGACCGCTACCGAATGGAGAAGCCGCAATGTGTGGCAGCCACAGCGGTGGCTATCAGCGGCTATGGGCCCGCACACACAGTCCCGGGCTGGGCACATGTGTTCGTTCGACTGAGTGGCTAAGACAAAACGGAGACCCCGGCCGAAAGGACTTGAGACCCGTTTCAGGTAGCTGGTCGTGGCTTCTTTCTTTTCCTGGGAAATTGCCCGAAAGTAATTATGTAATTGACTTCCAGCAGTGGCGGCAGAGACGAGAGGAAGATGGCTCTGAAGGTCGCCTCGGGGCGCCATCATCAGACAGTCCTATATTGTCGGGCTGTCATTTTTCAAAGGCATTGTCCTTTTTATGTGTATTTGGTACCTTCTCTTCTTTTTTTTTTTATTACTTTTCTGACTTTGTTCTTTCGACCTGGCTGGCGTCAATTGTCAGTTTCCGCTGTCATTTGTTATTTTCTGCGGCCACGCAGCTTTCTGCCGCTCGGCATATGTCGCAGATTATGACATTTTGGCGGCCTTTCTTCCACATTTTCCGCATTTTCACAGCCTCCTCCATACACAGCCCCACAGTGGAGCAGGAGCTATAAATTTGATGTGAATGCATTAGCAATTATTTAATGGTTCATTGCCTTGGACATTGGCTGAATGCTTTCAGATGAAAGTGACATGTGGGTGGCCTGTAGACGCTCAGGGAATGTCAAATTTCCGAGAATAGCTTACTATTTGTCATTCAGAAGGATTCGTATTAACCGAAGTGAAGGCTAACTTTTATATTGAAAAAGGTTGCGTTATATATAGAAATGTTCTTTAATAATCGTTGGAATTTTGTAATAAATTTAAAAAATATTTAATATCATTTATCTTATTTCATTTTATCCATAAAAGCAAAGGTTAAAACTATTGTTTTTCGTAATCATTTGAATAGAAAAGCCTAACGATATTTAATATCTTCCCCGGTAAACCGATACTTCCCGAGGCCATTGGCAACAAACAAATTGAAATCGATTTAAAATCCATTTCGGTTGCAGTCGCTCAACAAATTTGACATTTGTGTTCTGTTCGGGCATAAAAGGGGGACAAAATGTCACAAGATGACACCGACAGTTCAACCCCATCCATAGACCAATGCTTGTTGGTGTCGGTATTTAAATTGTTATTAAATTATGCACCAAGCTGTCAACTGACATGGGTGCAACTGTGGCTCAGCTCACCTTACCTTCTCCTTGAAGTTCTTGTTAATTCCCCACAAACCAATCCCCTGTCGATTTAGTGGAAAAATCCGTTTGACATTTGATGGCAACCAAATTGACATAGAAAATTGTTCATTTGTTGTTTAGGAGGCTTTAAAGCGTTTTCGTGGGATTTTTTTGACAGTTTCTCTAATTGCTTGCCAAGCGATTTCCGTCCGTCAAACTGGAAGGAGTGAGCTGAGAGCTGTAGAGGAGCGGGTTGCACTGCGGGCTAAGAGAATCGGCAAGCTAATTTGCAATTAGGCCAACGAAAACTGAATTGAAATCAATGCATTGCATAGCCGGTGGCGCTTTGGCTTAATTGAAAACTGCGCCAAGCAGGAACAACTTTTAATGAAGACGGCGCTAGGAATGATGCTGGATCCACGGTCGATGCTAGAACAGAAGCAGCAGCAGGAACAGGCGGCAGATGGAGGCTGCAGCAGGGAAACTGCACAAATTTACTTGATTTGAGTTGTTGAAAGTTTCCCCAGCCTCCATCATTTTATGCACTTCATTTTCTACGCTCCCCCGTGAAACTGGGTATCTCGACTTTGGATAGGATAATATATTAATCATAAAGCCCACGTCCTTAGATTTATTATAAAGTAATTTTGGCAACTAAGTTTACAAATTAATTATGAAAACCAAAGATCATGTTTGCTATAAAAAATATAAAAGGTTTTCATATCATCATCATCACTTTGAGAGGCATTAACAATGCGACCTCCTGAAGTCCTTTTGTAATTTAACTCTTTGCCAAAGTTTGGCTTTAATTTAGCATCGTAAATAAAACCGTGGAAATAAAATAATTGGGGTCAAGTGAAAGTGCAAAGAGCATTCATTAAGTCGGACCCAAGTCGAGAATAAACTATATGAAGCCTGCGAAACTGTACTGAGAGTGCGGCTAACCCGGGTACCTGAATTTACATTTCATTTTAAAATAGCCACGATAGCTACACGTTAACATGGCCACAACTATTAAACCTAATGAGCTAATAAATTCACTTAAGCACCGCCGAATGCAGCCATACGGAATGGCCCATAAAACTTCCCCAAGTAGCTGCCAACTCCTTTAGTGTTTTAGTTTGGCAGACAGATCTTCGATTCCTGCCTGGATTTCTGTTCATTTTTTATCGCCGCTGCCTTACCAAATTCTGTTTTGGTTTTTTAATTAACGAAGGCAGAGAGGCAGTGTTCCATTGATCTTCTTTGTTTGTGCTTGGGGAGACTTTTTTACGACGGCATTTGGCGTCGAGATTTGTAGCCTCGGGATAGGGTTTAAAAGGCACAAAAGTGGTATAGTCTGTGGTGTTGAGGCGATAAAAGATATTTAGAATGCGTTTTCGGTGAAGGAGGTGAGCAATGCGCTTGAAGTTAAATACGGGTTAAGGTATTTGCAGTCTGTGGCAATGAATATTTGCTTAATGATGGTGCTTTAACCTTTGCAAGGCAATAAATTATTTATTGACGCCTGCAAATGGAAAAAATATTTTGATTTATTTGAGCAAAATGATTTTTATACAGCAAGCCATATCTTATATACATAAATCTATCTCAGTTACATATCTACAGGGAAATAATGCTTAAACATACCATGAATATTTATTATATTAACTATAAAATATTTCAATCTTTTAACAATCCTTCTCAGCACAAACATCTATAGTATACAGCCTGAAGAATTAATAAGAAACTTGATCTGTGTGGGAACCTTGGAAGACTGTTTCTTCAGCTGTTTTGAGGTCTGTCTCTCAAGTATAAATCATTGAAACTGATCATGATTATAAATATAAACTTGAAGTGTTAAAAACTCTCTTCTAATCTATTATAAGTCCCCGAAGGACTTTAAAAGTCAAGAGTTACTTTCCTGAAAGCTTTACTGATTTGCCTGAACCCGGGCCATGCGAAATTCAATGCGATGACAAGTTGACACCATTTGGCACCGCAGCCCCCACCCCTCCTTGTTGGCATTCACATAGTTTGTAATTGATTTCGCCGATAATTGATTTGATTCTGAAACGAGAGAAAACGATGATTTTTCACTGCGTCGTTCACTCCCTCAGAAACCTGCAGCATCAGCATCCGGTTCCAAGTCGACATCGACATTGTCCTGGCCGAAGTGCGTGGCAGGGAGCTCTTCCCGGGTTTTATGGCGGAACCTGACCCCTGGCTGAGCTGGCGAAAATGAAGAGTCAGCTCTGCAAATTGGGTCAGAGCCATGGAAACTTGACACACAAATCGCAGCGGGCGAATGGGTTGAGGTCGCGATTTCGCGTGAACGGGAGCTCGAGCTCGACAAAAGCATCGTAGCAACTTTGGGGAGTGGAAAGGAAAGTGAAGGCTCACCGAAGGACTCTTGCAGCATTTTTGCCAATTTTCGCCATTTCGCATAAGTTTCTGGCATCAATGACAACCAATGCAGAGCAGAGTTCTCAGCTCTTCAATTGTTTTAAATTAATTTCGCAAATGCGAAACGTTGTTATCAAAGCGAGCGGAGGAAGGCAGTGGCAGTGGCAGTTGCAGTGGCTGTGGCAGTGGCTCTCACCCTGCGGAGGGGGTAATTGAAAACTTGAACTTTGCTGTTGAATGGGGCTAGAAAGTCATAATTAGAAATCATTGCGCAAACTTAGTTGCAAATTTTGTAATTAGAAAGGAAAGACCAAGTTGCAGGCAGAATGAAAATGCATTGATAATGACGCAAAGTTTAAGATAAGTGAAAAATTGTCATCGTCCAGGATATATTACTTAAAGAGGGAAGATTTGGGAAATTTAATGTGATTTCAAATTATTTAAATTACCTAAACTCTCTCTCTGTAAATAAGTCTTACTTTTCTCCGTTTTTCTGCGCGTTAATTTCAGACTTTGTCCTGTCAAAATTCGGGCGAACATGCAAAAGTTCAGAAACAAAGAAATCCTGTCATGGCCATAAGATTCGTTTCGATTACAAATCGTGGGACGTGACTGGCGTGCTGAGCCCTGCCGCAGTGTCGAAAGGACATCATCGGAAGTCGCGATTTGAGATTTGCATTTCAATTTCAGTTTCGTGTTCGCATTTGTCTCTCGCGCAGGACAATTTTTAAATCGCGTGACCCGCGGCAAAGGCAACACAAACAGAAGGAAGGACCGCGGAAGCTCCCGAGATTTCTGGATCCCTCCTCCATATTCTATATTCCGTATTCCACGTTCCTGCTCCGACTCCTGGCTCGCCAGCTTCTGCCACTGATTTTCAATTGTGCTGCGGGCAACAGTTTGTTTTTTGCTCGCTGCCTTTTTTTTTTCGTTTGAAACGAAATAAAATTAATTTGAATAAAAATGAAGTTTTCGCCGCGAGCCTTCTGCTTCTGCCAGTTACTAAGGCATTTGGACGTTTCAAAAATGTTGGGTCCCCTCTGGAAATGTGACTTTTCATTGCCCGTTACGACTTAAATTCCGATTAATTTAGTTAATTCCTGAAGGTATAAAATAAACACTAAAAATATAAAAATCCCAGCTTGTTACTTCTACAAAAGCTTAGTTTGGTCTTAGTTTTGCTTAATCCATTTGAAGCTCATGATTTATTATAATGACTTTTGTGCTATTGAAGCTCTCAAGTGTGTAGCATTGCTCAAACTCAGCTGGGAAGCCCACTTTTAAATGATTGACCATTGTTCCAGTTCTGGGCCGAGGGGCTTGCCTTCTTCTTGCTCTGGATGAGCCACTTTTCAGCTTCTTTACTTCGTTCTGGACGTGTTCTTCTTTTCTTGCAGTCAATTAAAAGCGGACAGAGAATGGAGCCTCGCTTCTCCATTCAGAAACTGCCACCACACCACTTTCTCCTGGCTTTCCTGGCTCTCCTGGCCCGCCCATCAACTCCCGCTGGTTCGGTTAGCAGTGCTTTAAGTTCCCTTTCTTCTCGGCTGCTGATGGTGATGACTATTCAGAAACTCATCTTTTATACAATTTGCGAGCATTGAAGGCCCGCGGCTTGAGCCTAAAAATGGCTTCCCCCAGCGCCATTCCGAATGCATTCGCGGAGAACGAGAAGAACTTTTAGCTAATTTCACGGGATTGTTTGGCATGGACCGAGGGGTTGGGCAGAGGAGCAGGAGCAGGAGCAGCTGCAATTGCAACTTTTACATACATTCTATGCAATTTACCGGGGCTCACATTACAGGCTTCCCCCGAACGCCCCCGTTCCCTCCATTCCTTCCTTCTCCATTCATATTTAAAACGACGAGGACTGGGAGGTAGTGGCCGGGCCCATTCAGGGCTGGGAGGTTTTTTGAAAACGTGAAATTTCTAATTTTATTTGCCCAGGCAACTACACAAAAGCATCCTGGCGTGCGCTTATTATCCTGTGCGTGCGCCCTCCAGCCCTCCAGCCCTGCAGCCTTCCTCCGTGGACTCCCTACCCCCAGGACTCCGGCACTGGCCCAGCTGGGCATTGTCCTGTCCCTGGACACTGGGCTGTGTGGCTGCGCTGCCGGGCATTTGCTTTTAATGCCTATTAAGCCTAGCAATTAGTGAAGTATTGGTTTTTGAATGGAATGCATTCGGCGTGGGAGCGGCAAGGGCTAAACTTTTGGCAGGACAGCCGCGTGTGTATCCTTGCCCTCGGATACTATGATTTACGGTCTAAAATTATTGGAAGGATGCCATGGGATGGGATGGGCCACGCACTAAGTTCAGTCAGTGCCGAGAGGTTTAAGTGCTTTAATTACCAATGGGATAGTAAATAACGTAGAACTTTATAGAATAAGAGAAATAGAGAGGCGAAAAAAAGCCATTAACCAAGAAAAGGTTTAATATTTACTTAGGGTTTATTTGCAGATATCGAAGGATTGTAATGTGGGATTTTTAGGTTTGAAAACTATCACTGAAGCCTTGGTGAAAGTTCTTAAGATAGAAAAACCCATACATTTCGATAGCATTTTCTAAGGATGCAATGAAATTATTTAAAAAAGAACTCCTTCTCTTAATTATAAGCCACTAACTTTATTTAAATAATATATTTTATAAAGACCCTACCTGTCTCGCCACTAATCAGCTTCAATCAATCTTTTCCTCGCTGGAAACTTCCGCGGAAACTTGCCCACAGCTTCGAAGGCAAATATCTCTGAATTTTGAAATCTTTTTCGGAAGCTGCCGGTCCCTGCCGCACGCTGCCAGAAAGCCAGTCCCAGCGGCCAACCTTCTGCCCCTTTGCGGCAGCCGTGTCATAAGCACTGCCGTTACTCCCCTCCACCTGCGTCCCAACACCACCACCCATCACCCACTGGGGTTACAATCCCCTGCCGTGTGGCAGGACCAACCCACAACTTGCAACCATGGCAATCATTCATCAAACAACAAGCTCCGTAAAAATTCAATATTTTTCCAGGACTCGGTTCGACTTCCTCCAAGTTTTTCAAGACGCTTGCCGAGTCGCCGAGCATGTAAAAAATTAATTAAATTATGAAATTTTATACCCCAAAGCAAATATTTAATTTAATAACATTATTATGCGGACCGGGGGACGCGGGCGGGTGTCGAAAGGGCGTGGCACACGCACCAGCACGCGCGGCTGGTGGAAGGGAAATTGAAAAAAGGGGGAACAATATGCAACCAGATAATTTATTCGCCAGTCCCTCAGGTTGCAGTCGCCGCAGCAGGATAATAAAGCGAACGCGTGTCCTTCATCGGCAAAAAAAAAAGCCAAATGAAAGATGGCAGAGCGAAAGCAAAATCGAGGAGGAAAATATGTATATTGTTTTTTTTTTTTGTTGCCCGTCGAACGCCGTCGCTGCTAATTGCCAAAAATCATTTTTCAAGCGTGCAGGTTTTTTAAATAAATATTTTTCAGGCTCAACTGCAGCAGGTCTTTCCCATCCTTCAACATCCCCGTTTACAGCGAGGGGTGTACTCTGCGCACGTGGCGGTTGGCAGGCTGAAATGGGCTCCGTAAATTCGCTTAATCAAAAAATAAACAAACTTAATAAGCAGCTACGGACTCTCAGCTTTCCCGGGTGAAAGGTGAATGCCAAAAATGCAATGCAGTCAGTACAAAAGAGGCATTTTTTGGCCAGCAAAAGCACGAGTGTATCCTGTGAATTAGTGAGGATATTAGTAAGTATTTGCACAGACTACACTTATGCAGATGCTCTTTGTTTTATAATGTTTTAATGTCAGTTTAATGGCTTCTAAAAAATTCCATGAAAGGGTTTACTTAATCATAAGCAATAATTAATTAATACTTTCCTTCCCTATATTTTTTTAAATATTTTACGTGTTTCGGAAACCCTCCTAGCAAACTCTGCAGATGAAGCAATTTAAGGGGTGCCACCCTCTCTTCCAGGATTATTCGCATTCCCTCTGCTGTTACTTCCACCTATTCTCCTGCAATAATTGCTTTATAACTGCAATCTAATGGCACCCCTGTTATTTAACAATTATAGTTCAATCAGTGCGCGAATTGAAGGGAGAGTTTCTAGCTCATTGAAGGAGCCTAGCAGGCACGATTCCATAGAACTGAAGTTGCACTCGTTCTGTAATAACACTGGTAAACAGAATGCTAAATAATATATTTAAAATAATAAAATAAAATGAATTAAATTAACAAAAACCTAGTGTGATATATTTTGTATTTTATATTTTTTATTCCCTACCCAAACTTAATAAAAATGTTATTGCTGCTAAACCAACTTTATCCCGTCTCTGTAAGCCAGTGTAATTAAAACACCAGCTGTAGACTTTTCCGCATTCGAATCATAATTAACCCTTTGGGGGAGTTCAGCCTATCCTTTGGTGTCCTGCATTCCGCCTGCATTGATTGACAATTTCGAGGGGGCGGCTCTAGGGTTTAGGAGTTTAGCTTTGCCAGAGAAACGCAAGGGCTTGACAGCAAAATTGGCATATGCGCTGAAAAATTTCCGGGTCGCAGGATATGCTGAGTCAGGACGGAGCCCCGACTGTGCAGGCAGGACAACTAATAAAGGAGCAACTCCAAATGTCCCGCAAGATCCGCCCAACAAACCCATCGTCCGTCGTCCGTCTCTGTGTGTGTGTGTGCGTTTGTAATCCTGCCAAAGTTGACACATTTCGCAACATGAAAAACGGAAATTGGCTGCAGGCCTCTCTGCTGTTGGGTTTTCCCAGCTCAATGCTACCCATCGATGCATTCGTACATTTTCCGACATAGACTGATAGGATTATCCTCCCATTCCATGGACGTCTTAATTTGCTTGCCTTGTTACGTTCTCCGGCTAATTACAAGTGATTTGCATTTTCCCCTCTAAATGGCAGCTATTGGTGTGGCTAATGTGATTTTGCAGGATGATCCTTCGACTTGGGGTGCGTAGGATTAGCTAAGCTGATCGGTAGAGGGAAGAGGATTATACAAGACTGCAGTTTTTGAATGTTAAAGCGATCAGCTTGTTAACTTTGGCCAGTTAATCCTAGGAAGGTCATGGTGATTTCTGTGGGATATTCAGTGGCCTCTACTAATTCCTCTTTTATCAAAACACGTCTTTCAACAGCTTCCCCATATCAGACACACTCGAACAGTTCAACACACAAATTAAGACACCAACAACAAGGCAGCAATCGCATCTCTGCGAGTCTCTTTTCTGTGTGTAATTTATGGCCGGCAGTCGAAGTGTTGGCCGCATAAATCAACTCCGTGCTTTGCTGATTATGTGTCTCCGAGCAGACAAACAAAACTTAAATAGACAACTATTTATTAATATGAATTTATTCGAGTATTCATGCCCTATTAAGACAATTTACAACCCAACCGATTCGGCCTGAAAAGACGCAACCGTCCGTCCGGGCCGAACAAAGAGCCCATCGGCCCAAATAAATCAATAAATGTATGCGTTTTCCGCGTTTTAATTGTACGACAGGTGGTGGATTGGGGGAGATTGTCACCGACGACGAAAAGGCAACTCGGATCACGACATGGAAAGTGCATTAAGGAATACAGCATTATGTCCCTTAAAAAACAAACCATCCGTGACCGCAGTTGTCGCTGTGTCGACTTACTGGCATTTTAATGTGTATTTAAGTTTATGGCTGAAAACTGTTTACATGTTTATGAGTTGCCTAATGGCAAACGTTGTAAGTGGTAAAATCAGGAACTCAAAATGTAATGTTTTATAATGTTTTGCATTTTAAAATGTTGAAGTACACAGGCAAAACACTGAAAGGTATTTCTCAGAAATAAATAAATATCAATAATAAATGTAGAAAGAATTCTAGGTAATACATCCCTTTAAAATATTTATACTTTGTTCATTAAATTAATATATTCTATTATTTTTTTAAACTGAATATTTTACTAAGGTTTGCACAACTCTTCTCTCATAACTAAATTTGTTTTTAAGGCATGTGGTATTGAGTTACATTTTATAGCTCTTAGCTAGCAAACTGAATTTATTTCAACATTTTCAGCTATATATTTTTCAGAAAACTGCGACCATAAAGATCTCCGATTTCAGTGCGTATTTTCTGTTATTATTTTCAGTAGTTTTTCGATTCCCAAACCAAAACCCCGCTGCAATATGTCCTCTTCTATGCACATTCATACGGGCAAATATAGTATGACCCACGACAGCAATTTCTGTGTTCTCCACTCTCTGATTGGAATGCTCCTTTTTTACATTCTATGGCGGGGCTGCCGTGCAATCAATACCCTCACCATTTCCTGAACCAAAAACAAAAGCCCCGGAGTGTCGACGAGACACTGAGCATTATTAAAAGGTAAATATTATTCAAACAAGCAATAAAAACTCCACAAAAAAAATCGAATTGTTTGAAAGCAAATGTAGCATTTTTATGCACCTTTTGCAGACAAGGATTTTTTGTTTCGTTTGAGATTTACGAGACATTCGGAGGGGCAGTCACATAAATTCCAGTGAACCGGGAAGAGGGAAGGGGAGTGGAGTAGGAGTAGGAGTGCGCCTGCAGTTGTTTCCCTCTGTGGCTCTCTGGCATTCTCAAGTGCATTTAATTAGAGCGACGGCGACTTTCCTCGGCCTAACATAGAGCGGTGTGTCCCTCTCCCGAGTTTTCCCTTCTCAGTTCTCTTTGTTTGGCATATTTTCCATGTCTACCGATTAAAATGAATGCGTTCATTGATCCGCCCTGCAGTTCCCTTTGCCGTTGTTCTCGTCGCATTTTGGGCGGCGTGGGGGGACTGCGGCTTCTGTTGCTTATCGGGCGCTATAAATCTTGATACGATGTCATGTTCTGTCTAATTAGCAATATGTCAATAAAATTAATTTAATTTTTTCCCGACATTTACCGCACGCTTTGCTGCCACGAAGGAAACGAAGTGAAGGAATGCTGAGTGTTTTGTGGTGAGGGTAGAGTTCTGAATAGTTTGAATTCCTATTCCACACTTTAGAATTTTTATCCACAATACTCCCAGAGTTTGGGCTCCCAGAGTTTGGTTTGAATTTTAATGTCAAAACAATAAAAACAAAGAAGGAAATTTATTTATGTTTCGACTATGGGTTACTTGTTACCAAACAATTTTTAAGCTAAAAATGTTAGTGTTATTTTTTCCATAAAAATGGAAAACAAATGCCAATAATGTTCCATACATTTTTTCGCTTTCAATAAATTTTTTATTTCATCTTATGAGTTGGTAGAAAACATTTAAAAGTCGAAACTCCCTAATTACCGGGTACTAAATTGTGTTTGCGAGTGATGTTTATTTTCTTTATTTCCATTAAAATTGTAATGGTAAATTGACGCTGCTGTACTTTCCTTTAAATCACAAAAGGACAAGGCAAATTCAAAGAGAAGGAATGTTTTTGTGGTTTAACATTATAAAAGGCATTGGCATGTCTCAAGCAAACATATAAACATTTAATACAAGTTGCGGTTCGATGGATAAAACATTCTTCCTTTCACAAGTTGACACACACAACATTCGCCAGCCGAGTGGTAATTATTAATTGGAAAACACGAGCTCTTTATTTGGTAGAGAAACATTTTGAAATAATAATGACCAACCGAATGGATTCTCTGTATCATAACGCACTCACAGTGCAGTGTCCCTGACACGAGCCCACCATAAATTTCCCCGAAGCCTTTGAAATTTATTTGCGAAACTGCAGATGCATCACTGAAATTGAAGCCGACAACAGTTTAGCACCTTTAATATAATTTCCTATAATCAATTATGTGTAACATCAGCAGCCGTGGCAGTAACTACACCAACAATGGGGCGATGTGGCAGCAGTAATAATCGTCATGGACGACGAGGCATGCATGCAGCAAATTTACGGCACCAAAATGCGGAATCGACTGTCAACATGTTGAAAATAAATTACGATACATTATTAGCATAGGGGCGGGCCGCACAAGCTGGGCGTGGAATGTCGAATAAATTAGCAAAAGTGCAACGAGAACAGGACACCAATGCCAATGCCAGGAGGCAGATTGATTGTTTAGTTTCTGGCATATGAAAAATGAAACCCTCTGGAAATCTGAAAATTAATTCTGACCTGGAGATGATTTTCGCAGAGGTGAACACTCGGAGCGGAGTACAATATTTAATTAAATTCAATGGCCGGACATGCAGGACACACACTAAAAGTGCCATGTTTAATCATTGTTTGGTAATTTGTCAAGCTCCCGCAGAAAAAAAAACAAAAAAGAAGCGAAAGAGCGAGGGGCTTTGGTCGACCGTAAATGAAAATGAAAATTAATTGATAAACGCTGATAAATACATTTAATTTGCAACCAAAAATCACATTAATTGCATTACACGCGGCAAACACGGCAACAAAAACCCACCGACCAGGACCAGTGACCAGATCAAAAGGACCCACGGACACCGCAAACAGGGGAAATACATCTCCGGACCACTGGACTGAACGGGAAGTTGGGAGTTGGGATCAAGCACACACAACCAGCAGACCAACAGCAACCAACAACAAGCTGAAGGGGAAGGTAGAGAGCTGCAGGACATTCCACATATCGCCCGCAATTAGCGGAACCAGGACAAGCCACAGTGAAAGGAAGGACCCGCAAGGTAGCGTATCTAGCGTTGTCAACAGTCCGTCGAATAATTCGCAAAATTAAAGCCGAGCTCTCGTTTCGTCTCTCTCTCTCTCTCTCTCCAACCCCCATTGTCCTGCTGGTCCTTCGAATTCCTGCTGGCCGAACATCTGCGCAAATCGAATTAATGTTCACGCATGATTCCCTTGTTTGTCCTGCTCCGATGATGGTCTCCTTGTCCTGGCCGAGTGTCCTGTCCTGTCCTATCTGTCCTGTCCTGAGCGACCTCTTTATCTTGGCTGCTTAGCAACGACCCGCGGCCAGCGCTGAAAAATAATTAATTAAGCAGCTTGTTATGAGCGATGCACTACATTCGTGTCCAGGATTCCAGGACTCCAAGACCCCAAGTCGCCAGGTGACTGACTGCCCAAGTGAGATGGCACAAATCGCAGCTGAAAGCCACTCACAAACGAAATCCTAGCAATAGTGGCAGGAAGTCCCTGATACAGATAAGGCATGACTGCCAGCTTGCCGGGCCAAAAGCCAAATAAAGTGCGGGGCGTGTGATAAAATTAAAAACTGAAATAACGAAAAAATAATGCTCAGTCCGTGAGCCAACACCAACACCATCGAGGCAGTAATCAAGGCAAGCTTCGATTTTCCACTTAATTTATGACAAATATAGATAGAGCACTGCCAATAAAAAACTGCAGCATTCTGCGGGGGGGAACTTTTAATGGACTTTTAATAATCCATAGATGCGGGGTGGGCGGTCGTCGCTATTGGGAGCGCAAGCTAAACAGAAAGTGTAATGAACCACAGGACACATTGTGCAGACATTTTCCGAATGAAAAGCCATTCAAAGGCGTTCGGCAATGGCCAAACAATAGCGTAAAAGGCAAGAAGAAAAAAGAGCGGTAAGCTTAGACAGGATGTAGTCGACTATGGGGTACCCCAAAGCGAGGTTTATTTAGAAGATAATTAAGTCTATTATGATTTAAATTTTTAAGATTTTTAGTCACTGTAGCTTTTATTTGAAAGATACAGTGATATATTCAATCAAAATATTAAAAGGGTTAAGATTTAAAGAAGGTTTATACAGATTATTCAGAATAGTGACTGTCTAGTATACTTTAGCTTCCTTGGAATCTCAATCTCCCAGATATATGTATATATCTTTAATATATACCTTATGGCTACCCTAGAGGCGAGAGCTTACAAAAGACGAGCCAATGCGAATCAAGGCTGGCTGACTGACTGTCTGGCAGACAAACAACAATAAAGATAGAAATCAACGCAGACGTGTGCATAAAATATTAATTATCAGCAGTTTGCTGGCAGCCCCGACATATTTCCAATGGCTTTGGATCCCAGCCTGGCCTGGCCCAGCCCAGCCCAGTCAGCCCGGCCAGACGGCAACAATGCTCGGTAACTGCAACTGACTTTGGCAGCAGACGCGCGCGACACGCAACCAAGTGCAGAAGTTTGGGGGGAAAACCGGGGATAAAGTGCCGAGAGCCAGGACAGTGGGGCATGACTTTGGCATTGGCATTGGCAGGAAAACGAGAGAAGGGAAGACGAGCTGCCAGAGGTCGGTGCTTAAAATTAGTAAGTTTACCAGTTAGCAGCAGCCATCGACTGCAGGCGTGGCACTTCAGCTAGACCGAAATGCATTATACGAGGAAGGGTTGCCATTCAGCGGGGAGAGCCAGTGAAAGGACTGCAGATGGTGATACCAATGAGTCCTGAAAATATATATATATATTCTTTTGCAATCAGGGAAACTGTAGAGGTGGCTTTAAGTTGGCTTTTGATGGGTTTAAGTTGGAATATTTATAATGATTCAATAATTAAAAGTTGAGTGTGAGTAAAGATATCAAAGGAAACACCGGAAGTCGGTTTTAAATTAAAATAAATTATATTATTATTATAAATTATCAGAGAGAGTCGATGGGAAATCTCACCACATAAATATTCCATCTGTTTTTCCAGATTGGTTCTTATTTTCCTTATTCTGCCATCTCTACGCTAAGATAAAAGATAATTTCTTTATCAATAAGTATGTTTTGTACAAAAGAAAGTCATTGTTATGCCATATGGTTAGCATCTCATCAAGATCCCAACCCCCTGACCATAATCTTGAATCGCATCTGCTGCTTATGTCAACCGAGACTAGCATTAAAGGCAATTCCCATTTGGGGAATACTACGTATGAACATACAACATCCCCAATGCATTTTCCAAGAAAGTAAAATAGAAAATCAGCAACCTACACACAAAACAGTACTTCTTGAAATTGATACACTGCATTTTAATTGTTCTCCATTTAAGGCAGCAAAACAAGTTTCGGGTTTCAGGCAAAGATTTTTAATTGCTTCGTGGCGTTTTCTCATTAGTTGACAAATTGACAAAGCCGAACAAAGGGTTGGGTTGACTGATGGCCAGACCGTGTGAAAATGGATGTTAATTGGCGTTTTATTGATTATTTGATTAGTGATAACGGTGCCCTGCCATGCGACGAACCCATGTGACCCAACCCGATCCTCGGGATCGATTCCTGGAAGGGATATGTAGACAGAGCACTTGAAGGCGACGCTACTGAAATATGCCACCTAAACTAACAAAATACGCACGGCTCAGAGCACTTGAAGCCATGAATTTTAAATGTGTCCTGCCCGCAAGGAGGTCCTGGCACAGTGCCACGGGAACTTCTCGCCGGGACCCCAAATCTAAAGAGGGGGAACCCAACCCGAACGATAATAATGACAATGATTAGTGTTAAATGCGCCGCGTGCGCTGGGAAATATGTTTTCTTAATAGTTTCCATTCTGTGTCCTGTGTCTGTGTACTGTGTACTGTGTCCTGTGTCCTGTTTGCTCTGGCCTCTGTCCCGGCCGGCGCCTATGTTCCTTTCTTTCTCCGCTTTTGTTTTTGTCAACGCTGCATAATTAGACGCCTCGACCCGACCCGCTCCCTCGGCCTCTCCCTGCGCGTGCGTGTAATGTGCTGTCGACATTTTGGGTTATTTATATATGGTACACGCACAGTAAGAACTCCTTGCTCGAGCGTAGGGATAATGCAAGGACAATGAAAGGGACTGCGACTGGTGCTGTTTATGGTAAATGGACTCTGGGGCTCTTATCAGCCGCCGTGTCTCTGAACATGTGCCATATGTGGCAGGGAGTCCGATAAAACGTGTCATTGAGGACATTAGGCAAATCCCTTGTCCCTTATCCCGACTGTTACCGAACCGAAAAGTAAAGTGGTAAAAGGTAATGCACATGGAAACGGTTGCAGTGATAAGTTCAAGTGGTTATGATGGAGATTTCAAGGAGTCGGTGTGTTATGGAGAGAAACAGATGTTCAAGGGATCTGATGCATAGTTAGATAACTTTAAAAACAACATAAAGAATAAACCTTTAAAAATGACAATTCAAATGAAAGAGTTTTAGGCATCTTTGCTCTTTATATTGTCTTTGGTATGGTTTATTTTGATCTATTATATACAACCCCGATTGAGTCAATTAAAAGTCATCTCTGTTATCTTTTTCAATGAGGAACTTTACTTGAGTTCACTTACTCGCCCATTTTGGCCTTTGTCTGTTACCCCGATCATGCTGTGCTTGCCTTTCCTTTCCACCCCTTTTCCAGTCCTTTGCCCACTTTCTACTCCATTTCTATCTGCATTTGACCTCCCATCTCGGCCAGATTTACTTTCTCCCTTCGAGTGCCCAAGTGCCTTTGTTCCTGTTTATCAATTGGGGGAGAAGGCACTCGCCTTGAATTCACTTTCGTTTGTTGTTTAACTGTTCGCTGATATGTCCACTTCATTAAGCTGGCCACAACACGAGTCCACTTCAAAGCATCCAGTGGGTCCGAAACCCTTTCTTGCTCGACTCTTCCCGGAACCCGCACAAAAGCAGCGTCTTCCTTTGAGCCCCAAACCAATCAGCAGAAGGTCCTGCTGACAAAAACCGGGAAGCACAAAGCCGTTCCCGCTTAGAGCACCGACAGTTGTTCGTGCACCGCTGATAAGAAAGATGATGATGATGGGCTCATGTCGAAGACCAGTTCCCCCGCTGATTCCTCGATTCCTCGGCCTCAAGTGCAATTTTCAATCATGCAATTTCCCTTTTTGCAGCTGAGACCTCACAGAATGTTCCATCGGCCATCGGGCCATCATGCGTGAGCTGGCATGGTGCATGTCCTCTGTTTTCTGTCCTCGCCCACTACCCGGAGTGTCGCAGTCCTGTCAGTCGGCTGTGCGTCATTCATTCATGCGTCCGTCTGAAGGCTTTTCATTAAAAATCGTTTAATCCACGCTATCATTTTCCCCCTGCGATGCCATCGCACCGTCCGCCTGCGTCCTTCGCCTCGTTATCCTGCTTGCCAATTGCTCATTGATGCAAACGTCATTTGATTGTCGTCATTGTTGTACTGACAAGGACAGACGTTATCGACAGAGGCAGCAGTGGCTCCTGGGAGCGGGCCCGGTCACGGAAGTTGGCTCTTCAATTTGTTTTTCATGTTTCATATCCTGTCACGCCTGCAGCTCACCCGCCCGCCTCCTCTCCGTTACCCTTGACATGTGTTGCTGCGGTTGTGGCCATGACGCACTTGAAACTTTTTTCTCTCCCCTTCGCCGGTCCCAGTCCCGTTTTTTAATGCTCTCGATAATTATGGGATTTACCACGAGACCTTCTGAGCCCAAGGACCTCGTCTAATTATGGCCCAGCACGTGGGAGAAAACGATGCGATGGCAAAACGAGTGAAAGCCAGGATGTGGTCGTGGGACGGACCTTCTTTTCACTTGATCCCCTTCAGGCTTCAGGACCAGCTGCTGCTCCCAGGAGGGGATTAAGTCGGCGCAAATCCAGCGTCTCTAAATGCCCAAATCTTTTGGAAAGCCAGAAAACCTATCAAAAATGCAATCACAATCGACATGCCATTGCTGAAATTACGCTGGCAGAATGAAGTGAAATTTTAATAAGCCAAATAAGGCAGCCAAAGGTACATCAGGTGTAAGAAAAACAGCACGTAAAGTGAGCAGCCTGGGAAGGCCGAAGAATCAAAGGAACTTTCACCGCAAAAGCAGAACCTGAAGCAGAAACAGAAGCTGAAGCTGAAGCAGAAGCATAAGCACGGGGCTTATGTGCCCTGCCCCGCATTTCAAATCCAGACACACTGAGCAGCTCTGGGATGTACGCTCCTTGTGCTCCTTGTGCCGCCTCCATTTTTTGTTTTCCCTCTTTTTATGCATATTTAACGGAGGAGGGATCCCCAATAAGCATGCTACAAATAATAAGCGTAGTGAAGCGACTCGCATTATAAACCAGTCTCAGGTCTCAGTCCCAGTCCCAGTCCCATTCCCACTCCCCCATCGAAGGTCTACATGAAATTATGCGAGGCTGCCGCCGTTGGCTGACTTCCATCTACTCTATGTTGTTGTTTTTGTTAATGGAGCGAAGCTGCTGTTGCTGTTATTATCCCTGCGACTGTGATTGTATGTTTTGTAGTTAAAATGAGAAGCCAAAGGAAGTAGCACAGGGAAAAAAGTGTAAAGACATCTTTAAAATCGAATTTAATGTTCATACTTTTGCTACTTAACTTTCTTGAAATTTCTTGTTTTGAAGATCAGCTTGAATCATTAAGAAAACAAACAAAAACACAATTTTAAAGTTTACAAAAACACCTTCAATGTACTAGTAATCCTCAATAATATTTAAAAATATTTATGTAATATTAATTTACTATTATTAATGACTTTTAAAATGTCTTTGCAATTTTTATTAGATTTTTTTCCAGTGCCCAAGGAGCAGCAACCACCAAAAGACATCGCAGACACGACACGGCAGCCATTAAATGCGCAGCATAAAGGGAATATGCAAAGCGTTTGACGAGACAAAAAAATACCCAAGATGAACAGCTAAAAATAAAAAGAATATATTTATTTGTGTCCTCGCGGCGTATGAGAAGTAAGAAAACATTTTAAGAATCAGAAGCCAGGTACTGGGAATATAAAATGGATCTTTTAATGAATTCTTTTAGCTCCATTGAATGTGTCATAATAATTATGCACCTAAAAGAAAGTGATAAATTTGTATTTAATATATTTTACAAATAATTACAATAATAGTTACAATAAGTTGCTTAACTCATGTGAATATTATCAATTACTATTAAACATTATTGTGATATTTTTGCATATGCTAGAAACCCATATTATCCTTCAAAGAAACCGAGAAATGTAATTAAACATTGATCCATTTTGTCACGTCTACAAAGGAGCTCTCCCTCAATCCCCTCTTCCACCCAAAATATACAAATTAAGCTTCCAGGATGGCTCAGTCGTCATTATACACCCCTAGAACCCCATTAGTCTGCGATGCTCTTTTCCTTGTAAGCACCACAAAAGTGATGCCTAATGATGTGTTACCCGCCACCCACCTTCTTGGATCCATTTTGTGAACCCATAAAAAGGTGTCAAGCGGCATAAAAAGATGAACAAAAAAATTCAATTCCAAATTAAAGCCAAGTGATTGTGGATTTTTTCCAAAATGATTCTACAATATTTTACAGCGTTATGAACAACAAAAAAAGTAAAAATGGAAAGATGGCAAGTAACCAAGTCAAACAATGCATAAAGGAATCAGGACAGTCGGGAGGGGAAAAAGCATTTTAGGCCTTGTTCGGGGAGGGGGAGTGGGGGGGATGGCTGATTTCTGAAAAACTGATAGAGCACAACGGCTCGGTTATTGAACTGCCTTTGAATCGAACACGAGGGCTGTAAAAAGTCGTACCTTATCGATGTGACAAAACAAATTTTAATCAACATACTCGTCCACGGAGCCGCAGCTGTTCAGGATCTGATGCTGCCTGCCTGATGACATCCTTTCTGAGGCAAACATCACGTTGATTCTTCCTTTATTTAGGCGCATTGATTATGGGTTCAGGGACGTGGTGGTGTGGCGGCGGATAATAATAGCTGCTGCTCATGATGTGCTCGCAGGAGCCGCTGACTGGAGTACTGTTTGATGTTGATTATGGGAAAAGTTGCTGCCGCCTGATAAGCCTAAAAAACTCTCTAGACATGAGCGTGCAAATTTAAAAAAAAAAAAAACCAAAAAGCGAAAAAAAAGGAAGAGGAAAAGCGTGAGCAGGGGCTGGGAAAACAAAACAGGATGCTTGATGTCTTCCTCTTCACCGCTGTCCTCTCGCACGTGTCGCCCAAAAAGCCGATCTAATCAAATGGAAGTAAAATGTGTAAAAGGTGGAAAATTCACGCTGGGAACACAACAGAACCACAAGAATAGAAAATTTCTAGCCTTGGGTATAGACGGGGGAATACACTTTGATTGATTTCAGAGAGAGAGATAACGAACGAATTGATGTGTTTTTAATTTTCACACTTGCCACACTGTTAAATATTTAAAATATTTATTACCACAGACACACAAAATGGTTATAAGTATATAAATAAATATACAAAATAAATAAGAACACAAACAATATTATTTATATAACTAATCTCTTAAAAACTGAGATTTAAAGAATTCCTAAAAATATATTCATCTCACAGGATCCCTGCTTCTTTCTAAGTTCCTTATCAAAATTATAATACCCCTTGCCAAAGGCATAAAAAGAAAGGTACTTTGGAAAATGGAAAATCATAACTCGTCACTCAGTTCCCCCGGCCCAATCCCACTCCCAGCGGAGGCACGACTCTATACACAAAGTTCGCCGATGACTTTAAATTTAAATCCCCGCCCCACTCCGGGAAAGCGAGAGCCCGGGAAAATGGGAAAAGGGGCGGACACAGCTCCGCCCCGTGGCCCGCAATGGCTGTCATATGCTAATTTCCATATGGTCAACCCTTTTGGAGGCAACGACCCAACGAAAATTTTAATAATTTTCACCGAAGTTTTCGCCAGGCTGCAACTTTCCCAGTTTGCCCTCTCCCCCCCCCCTTTCATGCCTTCTGCGGGCTAATTGTATGCTAAACGTTTCAGGGCGGCGGGTGTGGGTGTGGGTGTCGGCAGAGGCGTTGGGAATTGGAGGCTTTCTGGGGATTTGGAGGCGGCGGCTGGGTGGTTTTAGCCAAAGTTTTTGTGGCTCTTTTCGGAGCTCGGCCAGACGATGGCACACAGGCACAGGCTGGGGGGGGGGGTGACACACGAGACGACATTACGGGCGGACGGATGGCTGTCTGGAGGCAGGGCCATTATGGCGGGTGCCATCCCTATCAATATGATGGTCGGTTAATGACTCTAATTGTCGTCGCCATGTGAGAGTAGCTGATAGCCCCCAAAATATATAAAGTATCGCCTGAAAAATTAAAGTAAACCAAATAGCTTTGCTCTTGAAACACAAACTCGCACAACGACTGCAAAAATGACATCAATCATTGAAAAAAAACAAAAAAAAAAACAGCAGTTTGGAAAATGGAAACAGCGGCCAAAGGGATACAGAGAATTCTTCCATTACTGTCAGACGGGAGCTCAAGCTTTCAGAAACCGACACGAAGGACGAACTCCTGCCATCTCGGCGGCTGCAATTTCGAGCAAGGATATTTTTCACTTTACCCTGCACGCTGCCAGCGAAAAGGAGGAGCACAGGACAGGACATAGGGGAAAAGGCGAAAAGGAAAAGGAAAGCAACGTCTCTCGCATGACAGCACCAAGCGGAAATTATACATGGAATTCACGGCCATGGCCGACGCCACTTGTTGGCCTCGGCCCAGAGCCCAGAGCCCGCTTTCCCACGTCTCACGTTCTCTCGACTTCGTCCTGGGTCCTGGATTTCCTTTTGCGATGTTGCCAATGTTAATCGAAGTTGGGTGCAGGCGCTGAAAAAAAATTCAGTTCGTTCGGTTCGTGGCGTTATCTCACGTATTGGGGCAGACATAAAAACAAATTACATGTTGCGGGCTGGGGGCTGGGGGAAGTGCTGCTTAAGCGGCTTTATGTACAGAAATTGCAAATGGCATTTGTCTCTGTCGCTGGCTGTCCTTGTGTTGAGCCATTTCCGGTGTTATGACTGTAGCTTCCGGCTGCCCTTTTGTTCTCTGTGCTCTGGCAAAGTGCAGAAAAAGTTTATCAATATTGAAAAGTTGTGGCGCATATTTATTGTTGTCTGTCCGATCAGCTCCCGGGGCATACATATAGAGATACAAACATGGTCATAGATGTAGTCATAACAATAAACTCGGTTCATAAATAAGTTATTAGTCAATGTTTTTGGTGTGTGTTTGTGTGTGTCTGTCTATCGGGAATGCTCCATCATTGGGGCTCGGTTTATGGCCATGAAATGACAGCTAGAAGCTGCTCCTTCCCTGCCTCAGTAATTTTTAAAACCATTTCTTGAGCAATTTTGTGCATTAAAAATGTACGCCCTTAAGGACAATCAAATATTTATCAGTGTAATTAAATCAAGCCCCCAATAATTATCCCATTTCCATTTCGTTTGTGTCACCAGCTTAAAATTCGCTTTATTATTTATTCATTGTCTCTCAGCCCCGGCCGTTGAACTTTCCCCCTTAATATTATTCATTAATTCAAAAGGGTTCGCAGGCTGAGTGAAACTTTAAACTAAAGTTTCACTCAGCCTGCAAACCTGATTTGTAACCCAACTCTTCAAGGAACTCCAGCATCTCACGCTTTCGCCGGCACTTTGGCAAATGGAATTCGTTTTATTTGATTTGATGGTCGCATTGCGTGACAGTAATTACAAAATAAATGCAAACATCTGCAGCAGATCACAGGGAAAGTCACGAGAGGAAAGTGTTTCTCTGCTTCTTCCCCTCAAGGGATGAGGGCCGCACATGTGGCCGGGGCTTTGGGGTTGAGAGAAGAAACTGGAAAGCCACGACTGGCGGTTGTGAGGGTGGCTCGAGGGTCCTTCTCTCCATTGTTGTTCTTGGTAATTCGAGTGGCGATGCACACACAGCACACGAGCCCTTCGCTTTTGATGGATCGGCCTGCCCCGGTTGCAGTTGGGAGGAACAGCGAGCGAGACGATGGGCAACGGAGCGTATTCGATTACATGTGTAAGTTCCGCTTAAGTTTTTCGCTCTTTGTGACAAATTTTCGACAACAGCTGAGACCAATTGGACCTTGGTACCTTGGTAACTTGGTAGCTGCGTAGCTGCGTAGTTTCCCACCTTTCGGTGGGAGTTGGTCTATCAATCAAGACGCAGCCGGGGGTCGGAAGAGCAATCATAAAACTGCCATTAAGCCAGAGACGAGCTTTATCATAAATCTCCATCGGTAATCTTGGGGCAAACACTCAACTCAAAACTTGCATTATGCTGTCCGCCCCCTCCCCATCGTATATTTACGGTATTAACATATTGTTTACTTTCTCCTTTATCTGCGAGTGCAGCAGGGATCGATGCTGCCTGCCACATGCCCCGTTGCCTCCTGGCCCTTGTTGATTTTGCAATTTATCACACGAACTTTTTTTTCATGTCGAAGCGGAAACGGAAATGGCGCAAAAAGCGAATGCGAAACGTGGTCACAGCTAATGGAGCCAATAGCAGTATATAAAATATTAATAATAATAATAAGTGCTCGTTGGGTGGGGGGAGGGGGCGGGGTATCCTTCCGGCGGACCACACACAAGGTCCTCGAGAGGCCCCCCCTTACAACAAAGGGCTCTCTAATAAAGCCACCAGCCCCAAGAAACAACAACAGGAACAGCACTCGAAGGGCCAAAGTTTGCTCTCGAAGTGTGAGTGAGTGAAGTGAGTGAAGTGCATGTGTCGGACATTTTGATTAGCTTTGTGACTGGACGTCTGCCGGAAACGGCGAAACAACAAAAATTTGCTTTCCTGTCGGAGAGTTCGCACTCCATAGGTGACTCTCTTGGCACCCTGCAAGGGACGTGGCTGAAGCTGGCAACCATTACCAGCCGAACAGGACTGCTATACTAAAGCAGATCTGGAATGTAAGAAGGTTGAGGTTTGAATTACTTTAAGTGACTTTTAACACTCTGAAAATTAATATAAAATTTGTTCAATTGATGCTAAAGATTGTGGTTCTTTACAATAGATTTTTGAAGACTTTTACAACCAACAATTTTATCAATAATGACATCAACGGGAACCCAGCTAGTCAGCTAAGTACTCGTAACTCCCGCACAAAAAAAAACCTAACAAATATCACAGCACACACACAGACTTTGTACCCGCCAACACCACTCAACTGCCACCCTCTCCTCGGCCACCCTGCAAATTGCTTAGCATACTTTACGGCTTCAATTGGCAATTGGCAGCCTTTGAATTTCCTTCCAGGCCTCCTTCACTCCTTTCCAACCCACCCCACCCCACCCCACCCCACTCCAACCCCACTCACACGCCACAGGCGAAAGGCGCTTGACACGGGGGCTGGCAGCAGGCGCAACCCCCTAAGAATGGCGCCTACCTGTGTCAGCTGACAAGTTGCCAACTTCTGTTGTTGTTGTCGGTTCCTGGGTATTTCCACTTTTTTTTTTTGCATAGTGCGGTTCCGCTCGACTCCGTCTGTCCCAAAGGCAGCCGCCTTTAAAGCCAACATGGGTTATCGAGGGTCGAGTGAAAAGAAGTGGCTATTGTAGGCCAAAAGAATCTATTGGAAAAGATTGAAGATTGAAGAAGAAGAGATTTCAGGAAAATAAAGTAAATAAGAATATATTTTCTAAGTTAACTTACTATTAATATTTGTAAATTCGTTAGCTGAAAACATATTAATTTTCAGAAACTTAAGAGAAATTTATCACAAATAAATATTTATATAAAAAATTCCAATAGAAATAATCATTTTTTCAGCTTTAATCGTCTTAGTTCATTATTAAATAAATCTGCCTCATCTTAAACTCTCCTTAGAAATAAACTAAATAAAATACTTCCATGATTTTCAGTGGTTTTTCTTAAAAAAGACTTTATGTTAAGGAAACTATTTACCCCAAGAAGTTATACTAGCCCAGAATTTATTAGTTAACCCCCTGCGTAACTTTTTGCGATCCTTCCTTCGGCAAACGCAATTGAGGCAACGCCAAACTGAGTTTTGATTGAAATATTGATGGCAATTTTAGCATAGTTTGAATATTCTCCCAACTCTAGGCCCGAGTCAGGTGACTTTACCCAGCGTTTTTCAGTTGTGAGCGGAGGGAATAGGTGTAAACTGTGGGTGTGCGTGGGTGGCGAGTGGGTGGGCGGATGAGAGTAACCAACGACCTTTTCAATCGACTCTCAACAACTTATGACAGCCTGCCTTATTATGACTGTCACGGCTGTCACGGGAGGAACCCTTTTCCCTCGGACTTCCAATATATATTTTCATTATGCCAGCCAGAGCGCTCGCATTGTATTTCCAAAGCCGTCTTTCCCGCTCCGAAGAAGTCTTTAAGCGATTTTCTATTTGTTTTTCCGAGACCCCACCCCACTCCAACTCCCCTCCAGTCTGGCCAGCGCTCACTTTTGACAGGTCAGACAGTTCAGGTGTAAAATAGTTCGCCACGTCAGGCGGCTGCGTTTTCCGACTTGCCTATCTCTTTTCATGCTCAGCCGCTTATTGATTTTCCAACACCTTCTGCTTCTTTATGAACGTCGGAACAATCAGTCTGACGTCTTGACTTTAAGAACCCCGAACGCACGCGGTCGGGAAGATGGAGGTAGGTCTCACTTGTATTTTTTTTCATTATTTCCCATCATCCCCTTGTCTTTGATCTGGACCTGCCTTGGATTTTGCATCAAGTCATGGATTTTGAGATCCTAAGACAAGGTGAGACGGTGTCCTCTTTTCTTTTAAATCCTCTCGTTTTACAAATCATTTTGTTTAATTACTTTGGGACTCGGCGCTGACTTTTGGCCAGACGTGACTGGTCAAAAGACTGGACAGACTAGACAGGCGGTAAAAATGGTAAATAAATCAATTAAAATTTAGTTAGAAATGGGAATGAGATTTAGAGAAAAAACAAGGATAGAAATCCACATTAGAACATATTATTAAAACAATATTTTTGTTTAAGCTTTGTATTATATATTAAAAAATATATTTTCTTGTAATCTACTTTTAAAATATATTTATTTTTCTTTTTCTTATTATTTACCTCCCCATTTCCCATTTTAAATTCAAATTATCCCTCGAATATGCTCACATCCCTTCCATATCAAGAATCCAATCCAATATCAGCCTCTCTTAGACGCTCGGAGACAAAAGTTCAGTGCTCAGTTTCAAATCCTCTAACTGATAGCAACAGTTGGGAAAACTTTGTAGACATTAAATCGTTCCAAATATTGCCAAAAGGTGAAAAGAAAAACAACGACCTCTTCTCGCCCACGAAAATCTCCCCAAATCCCCAGTGACAAAACGAGGAAAAAACTTGCCAGCGGTGATAAGGAACCCTTGGCTCATGCTGCTGCTCGATATCGCATCGGAGTCCCAGTCCCCCCCCCAGTTCTTTATTAAGTCAACAATTTGATATGCATTTTTTTTGTTTTTGTAAATACTTGCAACACATTACCCTCTATCTCGGTGTGGGCTTTGGAATTTTCAAAGTTACGCTAAGCTTTCGGCGCTGCAACTTTTGACAGCGTTTGATTGAATGTTTGGCAACGACATCGGGGATTAGCGGAGAGGCCTGCCGGGCGGTTATCTCTGGGACCGAGGTCCGCTGGGGCCACCGCGACCGAGACAGTTTATAATGGACAGAGTTGGCCCTAATTGGAGGTGTCCGAGAGGTGGGGGATTCATGTGGAGGTAAGGTGTGGATGAAAAGCGTTTCTTTGAGAGAGTGTGGGGTATTTTTACTCGAGCAGCATCTGCAGGAGAGTAGATCTAGCAAAGGAAAGACAGCAGAAAGACTGATTGCCTTAGATAATGTTGTTAATATTTTTTAAATATTTTATTTAGCATTTAATTTAATTAGTTAATTAATTAATCATAATACTAGTTAGTCATACTAGACATTTCTGTTTTTGCGCTTACAATTAAAGGGATAAATATGCAGACGGCTTATTTATGGCATTAATAAATAAAAGCTTAAATATTAAGATACCTTATTTTTATTTAAACCTAATTGTTGTGTTTTTTCATAAAATTTTAAATAATTTTTGTACAAATTTCTTCGTAATTTCTTAAATATATTTATTATACATTATGTAAAATAGTTATATTGCTTTGCACAATTATTTTTAAGTTTTTTATTACACATTATAATATTTTTGTTATTTTATTTAATAAATTAACTAAAATCGAACTAAAAATAATAAAAATATATAACAAATAGGCAGAATTAAATAAATAAAAACCTGTATGTAGATTGTAAAATGTTCTGTCAAAAGGTTCCGGAATGTAANNGAGAGAGTGTGGGGTATTTTTACTCGAGCAGCATCTGCAGGAGAGTAGATCTAGCAAAGGAAAGACAGCAGAAAGACTGATTGCCTTAGATAATGTTGTTAATATTTTTTAAATATTTTATTTAGCATTTAATTTAATTAGTTAATTAATTAATCATAATACTAGTTAGTCATACTAGACATTTCTGTTTTTGCGCTTACAATTAAAGGGATAAATATGCAGACGGCTTATTTATGGCATTAATAAATAAAAGCTTAAATATTAAGATACCTTATTTTTATTTAAACCTAATTGTTGTGTTTTTTCATAAAATTTTAAATAATTTTTGTACAAATTTCTTCGTAATTTCTTAAATATATTTATTATACATTATGTAAAATAGTTATATTGCTTTGCACAATTATTTTTAAGTTTTTTATTACACATTATAATATTTTTGTTATTTTATTTAATAAATTAACTAAAATCGAACTAAAAATAATAAAAATATATAACAAATAGGCAGAATTAAATAAATAAAAACCTGTATGTAGATTGTAAAATGTTCTGTCAAAAGGTTCCGGAATGTAATTTGTATTTTTGTTATTTTATTTAATAAATTAACTAAAATCGAACTAAAAATAATAAAAATATATAACAAATAGGCAGAATTAAATAAATAAAAACCTGTATGTAGATTGTAAAATGTTCTGTCAAAAGGTTCCGGAATGTAATTTGTATTTTTGTTATTTTATTTAATAAATTAACTAAAATCGAACTAAAAATAATAAAAATATATAACAAATAGGCAGAATTAAATAAATAAAAACCTGTATGTAGATTGTAAAATGTTCTGTCAAAAGGTTCCGGAATGTAATTTGTATTTTTGTTATTTTATTTAATAAATTAACTAAAATCGAACTAAAAATAATAAAAATATATAACAAATAGGCAGAATTAAATAAATAAAAACCTGTATGTAGATTGTAAAATGTTCTGTCAAAAGGTTCCGGAATGTAATTTGTATTTTTGTTATTTTATTTAATAAATTAACTAAAATCGAACTAAAAATAATAAAAATATATAACAAATAGGCAGAATTAAATAAATAAAAACCTGTATGTAGATTGTAAAATGTTCTGTCAAAAGGTTCCGGAATGTAA